>BMAC01000108.1:1601926-1616499 GCA_014905375.1 Phtheirospermum japonicum
GGTAATTTTCTTTTGGTTAATTTGGGTGTTAATTTTTTTTATTTTTTTTTTTGGTGGGATTTTTAACCCTAGATTTATTGACCTATTTGTACATTAAACTTTATTTTTTGTTAGTGTGTATGTTTAAAGTTCTTTGGTTAGAGAAAGCTTTCTTCTTCTTTATTGGCTATTGAATGAAAAATTTACAAGTTCAAGAGAGATTCTTTTTTTCTCATTCGTCCTTCTTAATTGAAATTGAAGATGTTGTTACATACGGTAATTAAGAAAGCTCTAATTTCAGAGTACCTTAATCCAAGGTCCTCCTTGTGAAGTATACATAGATCCTCAAATAATATATCAAAATAGGTCAATAATATATAATAAAAGGAATATATTATATTAGGTAAATTCAAAATATTTGATGCCTTAACCCATACAAAGTAGGCTTGTATTATATTTACTTTCCTAATTCAGAAAACCAAAATCCCCTCTTATAAATAGATGGATAATAAAACATAACATATCATCACTTGTCCGAAATCTAGCAGAACAATTACGTACTACATACGCATCAGTCAAAAACTATTCAGATCAAGGCGAATGGATTCTTCTACAAATCGTACCGGCGTGTCGATGGGCTTCGGTGGCTACCAGCGACCCGAACCGGCTCGCCTCTGCGGTGGAGGCTGCGGCTTTTACGGGACGGCGGAGAATCGGGGCCTATGCTCCAAGTGTTACACGGATTACCTCAAAGAAACTATGGCGAAATCAACGACTTTGATTATCCGCGAGGAGCAGGTTAGTGCTATTCCGTCGAATGATGATCAATCTAAGTTAGATGATGTTTTGGGATCTGCAGGATTGATGCTGGACCAATCCAACAATCCACCAGTTGTAGTTAAAAAAGGGAGATGCGGACTGTGTAAGAAAAAAGTGAGGCTTTTAGGGTTTGATTGTCGTTGTGGGGACACTTTCTGTGGGACCCATCGGTACCCACAAGCCCATGATTGCGGATTTGATTTCAAGGAGGTTGGGAGGATTTTGATTCAGATGGAAAACCCGTTTGTCAAAGCTGACAAGATTGTAGATAGGATTTGATTTTATTATTTATTTTTATTTTATTTTTATTGGGTTTTAGGTTGTTTTAATTATCTGATTTAATTGAACCCCGTCTGGCTAGATAACAGATAGGGGTTTGATTTTACTTTTCTTTTTATATACACTTCCCTTTCAAATTGTTTAATACAATATAAGTATGTGTTTCGACCGGTCAAGAGATATCAACACGGATTGATATTACTTGCATGATATTTGTAAAAACTAAAATACCAAATATAAATATTGAATTTTTTAAAAGGAGGTCAACATTAATACAAATTCTGATTAAGTTATTTGTATAACACATTATTTTATTCTCATTGTATCACCCAAGATTTACCCCTCATTCGATTTAAATTATAAAATATTTATTTGTAAAACATATTATTTTTTCTACATGTATTACTAGGGATTTAAAATATATATAAAGACAACTTATAATGTTGAAATAAAAGTTATAATAATAATTTGAAATATATAAAGTATAAGTAATATTTGAGTTATTTGCAATTATCTAAATATGTAACTAAATATTATTAATGAATTCAACATAAACATAAAAAAAAAAATATAAAATTATAAAGTAATAATAATAAATAAATATTGATTAAACACGGGTACAATGCGATACGGGTTGAGAATATGACTTAAGTATGAAACTATAGATTATTAACGAGTTCAATCAAAATATTAATATATAAAAGTATTTGATGATGATGATAATAATTAATTAATAGGAATTAGAAACGGGTTGAGAAATTATTTAATCTAAATATTAAAATATAAAATTATTTAACAATAAAGAATAATAGTTAATAAATAATTATTATACATCATTACAAGGTACTAATTAAGAATACATTATCGTTTGAAATTTTTTATGTTTAGATTTAAAAATTCTATAATTATCACAAATACAGTATTTAGTTTTGAAATCTCGTGTAACAAACGATGTTAAA
The DNA here is from genome assembly GCA_014905375.1 of Phtheirospermum japonicum. NCBI lineage: Eukaryota > Viridiplantae > Streptophyta > Magnoliopsida > Lamiales > Orobanchaceae > Phtheirospermum > Phtheirospermum japonicum. The sequence goes on from BMAC01000108.1 coordinate 1,603,963, forward strand.
CTAGTGTGTGTTTGTACACACACACACACACACACGCGATGTTAAATTAGGTATATATTAGTCTCGGATGACACATAAGCAATCGAAGCACAAAATTTTTTATTATCCAAAATAAGCATATGAAGCAGACACAAAGATTAGGAGGATTTTTGCATTAATATATACTTGTTTAACACACGTGTATTACACGGGACTTATCAAAATATAAATATAAAAATACTTGTGATAATTATAAAATTTTAAATTAAAATTAAAATATTAAAATAATGTATTCTCAACCCGTGCCTTGTAGATGTCTATTCTATTTATTAATTATTAATAATATTAAATAATTCTGAATTTGATGTTTAAATTAAACTCATTAATAATCTTAGTTAGGTACTTATAGAAATTGAAAAGGCGTCACATTCTAAACCCGTGTAATATTTATTTTATTAATTATTATTATTAAATTATTTTATATATTAATATTTAGAATAAATTTGTTAATAATTATTAGTTACATATTTGAGATATTTAAAAGATGTCATACCCTCAACCCGTATCGCATTGTACTGGTGTCTAATAATATTTATTATTTATTAATATATAATTTAATATTTTTATGTTTAGATTGAATACATTACTAATATTTAGCTACATACGTAGATTATTGTAAATAACTCATATTTTACCTATATGGAATATTTGAGACTCAAAAAATAAAATTATTTTAAATTCTATTATCAATAAAGCTTATTTAGTTATTTTCATAATATTTTTTTTGTAATTAAAATTATTACATATTTGGATTGTCTTTTAATTAAAATAACTAATTTGTATCTTATCTACTGATTATATATGACTTATTTTTGTTTTTATATTAGGAGAATCAAAGGAAAGTATTGAGTAAGGAAAAATATAATAAAAGAATCAAATTAGGTAAAATACAATAAAAAGAAAAGTATTAAATTAGGTAAATATTAGGCTTGGATGACACATAAGCAAATGATCCACCATAATTTTTTATTTCCCTAACGAAGCATACGAAGCAGACACATAGTGTATGAGGATTTTGCATTAATATATAGGGGTGATTACTAATTAAGCATACAAACGTGATTTTCCCAAAGATCTATTTGAAGAAAAAAAAACACTCTCCACCCTAATTAAATGGCAATTTATTAGGTGCACCCTGTATTACGTGATGATATATGATAGTTATACGTGATGATATATGGTAGTTATACGTGATGATATGTGATATAAGTTTAGAGTTTAGGGTTTACGTTTCCATTTTAGGGTTTAGTTTTACATTTTAGGGTTTAGTTTTCCATATTTAGGGTTTAATATTTCATTTTAAGGTTTAATTTTTTATTTTTTTTATTTAGTTTTTCATTTTAGGGTCCCGACAAAAATCTATTATTCTACCAGTTATATGTGATGATATGTGTTAGTTATATGTGATGATATATGATACAAATTTAGGATTTAGAGTTTAATATTCAATTTCAGGGTTTAGTTTTTCATTTTAGGGATTAATATTCTATTTTTAGGGTTTAATTTTTTGTTTTAGGTTTAATTTTTTAATTTTAAGATTTTAAATTTTAGGTTTAGAATTTCAATTATTTGAGATGGTATGTATCAGTTATATGTGATGATATGTACCAATTATATGTGATGATATATGTCAGTTATATGAGATGATAAATTAAATTTTTGAGTGTATCTTGTAAGGTGAACCAGGGTCCATGGTATACACTCTCCACCCTAATTAAATAGCCAAATAAATAATAAATATTGAACAAATAATATTAATAAATTGATCACGGGAAATTTTATAAAATATCAGAAACTTCATTATTTAAAGTATATATTTCAATGATCAAAATTATTTTCAACCTTCCATTAGAGTGCCATAATAGCATAAAAACGCTCTTTCTATATAAATATCATTCCATACCTCATTGAAAGCTAAATAAATAATATACTATAAGCCTATAGGTTTTCTCCCAACGTAAAAACAAAACTAACACAGATATCTAAAAATCTATTTCAATAAAACACTCTCGAGTTCTAATTGAACAGTCAAATTAATAAAAAAAATTCTCCACAATTTTCAAGACTAACACAAACCGAAAAGATTTATTTAAATAACACAGTCATCCCTAATTGAACAACTAAATAATATAAAAAACTTGTACAGATTTTTTAATAAATAAATTCTTTTTCAATAATTTTCAATTCATCCCACCTATTAATGACCTCTCATATTCCAAACATAAAACCAAGCACCCTCCTAAAACATAAAACAAGATTAACATCTAAAAAAATCTATTTGAATAAAACACTCTCAATCTCTAATTGAACAGCTAGATAATTGATACAAAAACTTTACATATTTTTTCCAGAGTTTTGATGGACTTTAGCTAAGATTCTAAAAAAAAATATCTAAAGTATATATTTCAACCATAGGACGATCAAAATCTTTCATTAAGAGATTAAATAAAATAAAAAGCTCATCTTAAATAAATATCATTCTGAGTAGAAGAATATATTTAATTTTTTTTTTTTACCGTTTTAGCCCTCACAAATAATAAATTCTCCATACTGATTTTAAGTATGGATATTCAGTCAATTTTGCACATGCATAACACAGTTAAATAAATTTCCTCTCCAGGCTTGGGACGACTATAATTCATATATTAGATGAACGTTAGTTTATTTGAAACTTCGAATTCAAAATATGCTTAAACAATCTCTTGATATAATTTTTTATTGATGCGTTTTTATATTGAGAATGTTTGGTAATAAAAATTTATATTTCTACTGACGACTATATTTGAGTATTCTTTCTTTCTCGAAATAATTTATTTTGTCCCGTTTAAGCCTTTTTCTAAAGTATGTAGTGAAATTTCATTACTTGAATTTTTCCTTAGATAGATAGATAGATAGTGGTGGGTTCCAATGAGAACCTTCCCTTATTTGCGAACCTGCGAACTAATATTTTTATTATATCCCAGCAATACTTTTATTATACAATCACAGTGCTTTATCAATATTTCAGTTATATACACCAGTAGTGTTTTAATTATACAATCCTAATACTTTTAAATCAAATAAAAAATATACAAAAAAAATTAAAAAATTGATCCATCCATTTAATTAGATCTAAGACTCATAATTGACCTTAGGTTCACAAATAAGGATATGATTCTCATTTGAACATAATATTATATATATATATATATATATATATATATATATATATATATATATATATATATATATATATATATATTGTAATGTTAAAACATTTGCGCATTACACACTGGTGTTGTGCTAGTATATAAATATATTTCAACACACTACCGCTTTTAATGCTTCACAATATAAAATTCCCAAATGATAAAATGAAAATATTAAATTAGGTATAATTAAATTTGGGTGACACATAAGAAAACAAATTTTAGAAAATAAATATAATAAAAAAATCTTAATTAGGTAGATACTAAACTCAGATTAAGAAAAATAAAGTTAATAAGAAGTAGATAATAAATTCATTATTATTATTAGGGTTAAATATTAAATTGAATAAATATTAGTTTTGGATGATATATATATATATATATATATATATATATATATATATATATATATAACAAGAGAGGTCTGGAGAGAGAAAAAAGACGAGTACGAGAGAAAAAAAATATTTTTAATAATGTATAGATCTTCTTAAGATAATTAGAATATATTATATGTGTGTTTGTTCAAATGATCTTATTATTTTTAATATTGATTAGGGTATCTATCCTAGTTATGTTAAGAAAAGGGACTTGCATGTGGCTCGGTACGAGAAGAAGAAGGTGACTCGGTGGCACAGCTCAGAGCAGCTTATGTTTTCTTTTTCTTTTTCTTTTTTTTTGTTGTTGAGTTGTTCGGTCGTAGAAGATGGATCTTTGCCGAGACTTGACTGTTGGTTAGGTGCAACAAGTCGAGGCGGCGGCGAAACTTGTGGTTGAAGAAGAAGGAAGAGGCTGACCGCTGCTTACTCTGTCCGAGTCTTGTTGTTGTATCCCCAATAAGTTTAAGATTCTTGTTTGTAATTTGAACAAATGGGTAGCACTTCTACTTTGAATAACTCGACGCTGCCTGCTTCGACCAACGCGACTGCACCCGCTCTGACAAATTCAACCATGCCTGCATAGACGACTTCATCAATGCCCTCGATTGGATCCGGTGCAGTCTTTTCTAGACCTTTTACTATTATACGAAATAGTTTACGCCTCATACTTTCTCATCTAGATCTGGATCTATTCCCTCTGGTTTTGTGATACCTGCTTCTGTTGCTGCCCATATTGAACGTCCTAAAAAATTTTAATGGAAGTAAGTTCAAAACCTGACAACAAAAGATGGCCTTTTATTTAACCACTTTGAATTTTTATTTGTACTTAATTGAGGCTGCACCTATTATGACTGAAAATGATACGAGTTTCGATCATAGAGTCGCCCTTGATGCGTGGACACGACGGGACTATCTCTATAGGCATTATATCCTGAATGAATTAAAAAATATATTGTATGGGGTGTACAGTTCGATCAAAAGTACATCTAAAGAACATTGGGTTTCCTTGAAAAATAAGTACAAGATTGATGATGCCGGCACTAAAAAGTTTATTTGAATAAAACATACAATCTGAAGGTATGCAAATCTGTGAAAACTTTTAAGTGGCCGCTATCTTTGAAAAGATTCCACCGAGTTGGAGATATTTCAAGAACTATCTGAAGCATAAGCGAAAGAAAATGACTATAAATAATTTGATTGTCAAGTTACTCACCAAAGAAGGAAATCCACAATCTACTGCAAGTATGGAAACACCTCATTGATGGAGGCAAAGGCTCACTTGGATGAGGCTGATCATGGGAAGAAGCAAAAGTACCAAGTTAGAAGTCCAAGAAGTTTGAAGGCAACTGTCACAACTGTGGCAAGCCTGGGCACATGAAAAGAGATTGCCAAAAACTGCTAAAAGAGAGTCGGAATGTTGCTAACATTTTTACTGAAGGTATGTCTGACCTGGATCTCTGTGCGGTGGTGATGGAAGCTAATCTCGTAGATAATCCAAGAGAGTGGTTCATCGATACTGGAGCTACTTGTCATGTATGTTCTGATCAGGATGTATTTTTTGACTATACCCCAATTACTAGAAGGAACCTCCATATGGGAAACTCTTCTACTGCTGAAGTTGTTGGAAATGGGAAGGTGCTGCTGAAGATGATGTCCGTTCTATAGCTGACTTTGAAGGAAGTGCTGCATGTTCCCGATATTAGGAAAAAACTTTTTTATGGGTTTCTACTTGTCCAACATAGGTTCAAGTTAGTTTTGAGTCTAGTCAGTTGTGCTTACTAAGAGTGAAAAGTTCCTTGCTAAGGGTCACCTCGAGAAGGGACTGTTCAAGTTGAATGTAATGGCAAAATACCCAGTTATTAATAATAAAGTTATTGCTTCTTCTTATATCCTTGAGTCTTGTGATTTGTGGCATGTTAGACTTAGACACGTTAACATGAAATCAATAATGAAATTGGTAAATATGAATATACTAATAATGTGAAATTTGACTCAAAACACAAGTGTGAGATTTGTGTTGAAGCAAAAATTTTGAATGCTTTTTCATTCGGTGGAAAGAAGTTTTGCACCTCTAGAGTTAATTCACACTAATATTTGTGCTATGAAACTTGTGCAAACTAGAAGGGGCAAAAAGTACTTCGTTACATTCATTGATGACTGCACAAGATATTGCTATGTTTATTTGTTAAAAGGTCGAAGTCAAAAATAAGGTATGTTGTCGTTTCTTAATTTTAGTCAATTAAAACAAGCCCTTTAATCGAACCTATATAGACGAGTAATTTAAAACAAGCTCTTTGAATCTATAATTCTAGAAATGTTAAGAACTAAAACAATGGAATAGACAAGATATCGAGTTCATAAGCCTGACCTAAAGGACCTTGAATTTATGTAATTCAGTCGAATAGGCTTAATTATCACTACTTGTAAAATTATACTCGCAATAACTATGGATTATGAATCCTATTCTCGATACTGGCGCTAGCAACACGGTGTGGTATCTCGATACTGGCGCTAGCAACCACATGTGCAGGCACAAGCACCTATTCAAGGATATGCGAGAGGTTGAAGATGGAAACATGTTGTTCGGAGATGCGTCAATGATCCAAGTAAAAGGCCATGGTTCACTATTTACAAAAAGGTGGTATGGAAGGATCAATCGAGGATGTTTATTACGTACCTGATCTTAAGAGCAATATTCTGAGTATGGGGCAACTCATGGAGAAGGGATACTCGGTGTTCATGAGAAATTGGGTACTACAATTAAAAGACAATCGAGGGTGCTTGGTAGCACGAGTCGAAATGGCCAAAAATTGCATGGACAAACTAAATTTGAGAAGGGTACGAGATTTTTTTTTTCAAGTCAATGTAGAAGACAAGGCATCGCTGTGGCATCACCGCATTGGTCACCTTCATCATGCTGGTCTAAAAAAGTTAGCAAAGAAGAACATGGTACACGGGCTACGGGATATGGATTATGAGGACAAATTTTGTGAAGAATGTGTGTTTGGCAAGCAAGCGAGAACCTCATTTCAAAAGAAGGTAGAATATCAAGCTAAACACACTCTCGAGATGATTCATACCGACATATGTGGACCAATCACCCCTGAATCTTTCAGCGGTAAAAGGTACTTCATTTCCTTTATTGATGATTTCTCATGAAAAACTTGGGTTTATTTTTGGAAAGAAAAATCCAAAGCACTCGAGGTGTTCAAAAATCATAGTGATGGTGAAGAAGGAAATTGGTAGAAATATCAAAGTCGTACGATCCGATAGAGATGGCAAGTATGCTTCGATGGCTTTCATGAAGTATTGCGAGGATCAAGGCATAAGGAGATTTCTAACCGCACCATACTCTCCTCAACAAAACGGTGTGGCCGAGAGGAAGAATCGGGCTATTCTTGACATGGTTCGATCTATGCTCAAGAGCAAGAAGATGCCAAAGGAATTCTAGGCAGAAGCATGTAATGTGCCATTTATGTACAAAATCGATGTCCACATATGAAGTCAGATGATCAAACACCACAAGAGGCATGGAGCGACAAAAGCCGACAATCTCTCATCTCAAAGTGTTCAGTAGTGTGGCTTAAGCACACGTACCAGATCAATGAAGAACTAAGCTCGAAGACAAAAGCAAAAGGTATATTATTATTAGGTATGATGAGAAGATAAAATGATACAAGCTACTCGACCCGATAAGCAAGAAGGTGATGGTGAGTCGTGATGTACGAGTAAACGAAGCAAGTGAGTGGGACTAGAACAATTCAACGGAGGTTATCATCGAAGTTGAAGAATCACCAAACGTTGCACCAAGATATTTACCAACAAACTCTGAAACTACCGATGATAAAGATGAGCCAAGACAACCAAGGATGCGAAGCATGCAAGACTTGTACGATTCAACAAGTGAGATGCATTTAATTTGTCTTTTGGCGGATACTAAAACAATTACATTTGAGCAAGCGGTACGAGATGAGAAATGGCAAACAGACAGGAATGAAGAAATAAAAGCAATCGAGCGAAACCGAACTTGGAAGCTGGTTGAATTGCTAAACGAAAGTCGGCCATAGGAGTAAAATGGGTATACAAAAAGAAGATGAACGCTCGAGGTGAGATAGAGCGGTACAAGGCAAGGTTAGTTGCAAAAGGCTATTCACAAAAAGCAGGGATAGACTATGATGAAGTCTTTGCCCCGATTATAAGAATGGAGATGATTCGACTTCTTATTGCTCATGCATCTCTATTCAAATGGAAAATTTTTCAAATATATGTCAAGTCATCTTTTTTGAATGACGTTCTAGAAGAAGAGGTGTACATAGAGCAACCACCCGGGTACATGAAAATTGGGGAAAAAAAGAAGGTGCTGAAATTATATAAGGCACTTTATGGGTTGAAACAAGCACCTCGATCTTGGAATACCCACATCGACACTTACTTCATGAAGAACGGGTTTACTCAATGCACATACGAGCATGCTCTATACGTGAAAAAGAATAGTGGTAATTTGCTCCTTGTCGCTCTTTATGTTGATGACCTCATCTTTATGGGGAACAATGGTGAAATGATAGATGAATTTAAAAGAGCAATGACTCGGGAGTTCGAGATGATGGACTTGGGTTTAATGAAGTACTTCCTTGGTTTGGAGGTAAGACAAGAAAAGACTGGGATTTTTGTGTCACAATAAACATTTTGAAAGAAATTTTGAAAAGAAACAAAATGGCGGACTTCAACCTGGTATTTACACCAATGGAACCAGGAACAAAACTTTCTAAGTCTGACTGTGGAGAACGAGTAGATGCGACCAAATACCAAAGTCTAGTTGGGAGTTTTCGCTATCTACCATGCACAAGGCCAGATCTTTCTTTTAGTGTTGGCATTGTAAGTCGATTCATGGAGGAGCCAGTTTATTCACATTGGAAGGCATTAAAACGTATCCTACGGTACATCCAAGGAACGGTGTCACCCGGGTTGTTCTACTTGATAGCATGTATATTATTTTATATTGACCTAACTTGTTGTACAAGCTTATGTACTCTATTTATATCTATGGATGTGAATGGCAAACCCCAAGGGGGATGATACGGATTATCTTGTTCTAATATGGTATCACGAGTTTAAAACCCTAATCCTACCTTCTCCTACCATTCGCTGCCCACCCTACAGCCGTTCTCCCTCGGCATCTTCGATCCCTCACACAGGCCGCCTATCCCTTCTCGATCACCATGGCCAACGTCGATGGTGACGGTTCTATAAAGGAACAGACTACATCCACCGGGTCTGCACGTCCGCCGTTTCACTCGGCTCTCGCCATTTCGAATATCAAAAATCTGATTCCCATAACGCTTGATGTTTCGAATACTAAGTACAACTCATGGGTGGAACCATTCAAAGTCGCGGCCCATGCTCATAGGATTCTCGATCATATCGACTCCAAGATTTTGTGCCCTGCTGATGTTGATGACGAACTTTGGGATCAATTGGATGCCATTATCCTTCAATGGATTTACACCACGATTTCCTCTGAACTATTGCTCACCATTCTTGAGCCAGACTCCACCGCTCTCTCGGCATGGACTCGGTTAAAGAACATATTTCTTGACAACAAGGAGTCCCGCTCGGTATATCTCCAAAATGAGTTCTCCCGGTGCCGACTTGAGGCATTCCCGTCGGTCTCTGCATATAGCCAGCAACTCAAGGATATTGCTGACCATATGAAGAACGTCAATTCCCCCCTTACTGAGCGGAAAATGGTCATACAGATGATTGCTGGGTTGTCACCCGAATATGATACGGTAGCGAGTTTTATCCAACAAATGAACCCACTACCGGATTTCGCCAAAGCCCGGTCCATGATTCTCTTAGAAGAGACACGTTGGGAAAAGAGAGACTCCATTGCTGCGGAATCCAGAGCTCTTACTGCCACTACCAAACCACCATCGGCCGCGCATCCCGACAAGAACATCCGCCCCAACAACTGGTTGACCATTCAGGGAGGCAATAGTATTCGGGCCGCGGGCGAGGCCGAGGTCGCGGCCGCGGATCCGACGCGATCCTTTTTCAGCGTGCACCTTATGGGTGGATGCCTGTCCCTGGGCCCTCTCAACAGCAACAACAACCCAATGCTTGGCCGTTTTCAGGGTGGAACTCGTCGATGTGCCAGTTCCCATCCATGCCGTCCCCAGGTATTCTTGGAGCCGCTCCCCGTGGCCAATCTCCTCAGGCCAATGCAGTTTTCTCGGACCCGAATGCGGGATACATGCTAACCACGGACCTAACTCAGGCGTTCAACTCCATGACCCTCTATCCTCCGGACAACTCCTGGTACATGGACACAGGCGCTTCATCTCATATGACCAATAATCAAGGTATGCTCTCTTCCCTTACCTCTAAGAGTAATTCCACTTCGATAATTGTTGGCAATGGCAGTCGGATACCAACTTCGGGTTCTGGACCAGCCCTCATCACCACAACCGGCCACCCACTCCACCTAAAAGACGTCCTTGTTGCCCCTCATATTATTAAAAACCTTATTTCTGTCCGTAAATTCACAACTGATAATAATTTTTCTGTTGATTTTGACCCAAGTGGTTTTTCTATGAAGGATATTCCAACGGGCAATCTTCGCATGAGATGCTCTAGCTCCGGAGAGCTCTACCCGGTCTCTGACTTTTCCAGCTCTGTCTCATTATCTAATGTGTCGGCGCCTGTTTGTCATGCACGTTGCGGTCATCCGGGTGGCCCTGTGTTCAATTTACTTAGGAAATCTGGTTTACCTAGTTGCAATAAAGTGTATGATTCCTCATTATGTCATCCGTGTCAATTGGGAAAACATACTCGTCTTCTGTTTTCGTCTTCTAGAACCGTTTCTTATATGCCTTTTCAATTAATTCATAGTGATATTTGGACATCTCCTGTTGTTAGCTCTGCTGGGCATAAATATTATCTTGTGCTAATTGATGATTATCCAAATTTTTTGTGGGTGTTTCTGACTCAAACTTTTGTGCACCCCGTTTTTAATAATTAATTTAAAAGCACGTCAGTTTGCTCGCAAGTGTATGAGGTAACTGTAGGGTGATGAGTTTGACTCGAGTCGTATCTCTCGAGGAAACAACTGTTCGGTCTTTCAGATGTTTTTCTCAATTTATGAACTAAAATAAAATACATATACATTTGGGATTTTAAAAGATGCTGAATTGATCATTATGAACTAAAGAAATAATTAAACTAAAACTAATTAAACTAATTACTCTAACTAGATTATCAACTACGAGTGATAATTAATCTATCAATAATACGCAACCAAAGATTAAAACTAATTAACGAATCTAAGAGCACGAGCATAAGAAATTACCACTAAGCAATGAATCATAATAATCTAAGATTAACGAATAACTAAGCATAAATCAAATCACATAAATCAACTAAATTAACCAATATCCAATAACAAGCATAAACGATTAAGCTAACTAAACTAGTTCTAGCATTAACTAAGAATTAAACTAACAACTAAAATAGAAATTGTCTACTAAATTAACTAGGAGTTTAGAGAACTTAGTGGAACTAATGAAAGCAGTAAAAAGCTCCAGCTATTCCAGAGGTTGAACGTTGATCTTGGGCGAAGAATGAATCCCGAACTCGAATTCGATGTTTTGGACGCGTTGTTCTTCGATCCTTGATCTCCGTCTTCAAATCTCGTTATGAGATGTGGGATTATTGTTATTATCAGCTAAAATAACCTAGGGGGTCGTGTCTTTTCCTCAAAATCCGAAATAATAAGGGTTTATATAGATTTTGCATGACTTGGCGCATAAGAAACCCTAAAATCCGAATCCTGGGCCATCGCGTCGACGTAGCGTCGACTGACGCGTGCTGGTGCTCGGCGGGACTCTGCAGACTTGGTCGGCAGGTGTGCGCGTCGGCTGGGTAGGTGCGTCGACGGGGTGCGTCGACATCGACGCTTCATCAAGTTGCATCGATAGTGCGTCGACATCGACGCTTCAGCAAGTAGCGTCGACGGTGCGTCGACTGACGCAGTCATGACTCGCTGACATGGCTCGCGTCGATGGTGCGTCGACGATCGCGTCAGTCGACGCGACTGCACGCCTGTCTCAAATTCTCGATCTTTTTCTACTCGTTTCACCGGAAAGCTTGTTCTTCACTTCTTGAACATCGAACCTCATCTATTACACGTTAAACTCTTCCGATTACTTAGCTGTAAGGTGAAAAACAACGAAATATCACCTACTTGCATCAATTACGATCAAAATGCGGTAAAATAAGCTGGAATTATAAAAATACGAGATTAAGCTTAAATCGTCCAACTTATACCAAAAACAAATATAAAAACGAACTAAAAAGCTAATAAAAATAAGGACAAATCTACTCTAATCAACTACCCCACGCTTTATTGAATTGTTCGTCCTCGAACAAACGATGATTTCAAAGTATAACTAGAATGAAAATAAGTTCAAGCAAAGAGTCGTGCGTTGCTACATAGATAATTTTGAAGATATAGGTACAAGTCACGCAACGTCAAACAATTGACCATTATTACTTTGTCGCTTCAAAATAAAATCATACTTCCTCACGAAGGATAATATATATAAGTACTCTCAAAAGCACTCAAGTATTTTCTACATGGGACGTGTATACACTCAAATCATACAATTACATGCACAATAATTAAGTACCGAAAATCAATCTCTTCTCAATCGCAAATTAAGTGTGCTGTCAAAACTAAGAATCAGAAAAGGTCTTTACAGGTTGTAGTGTAAGGCTCTTTGGACGGGTGTGGAATATATAAGTCGTGTGGCTAAATAACTCACCCAACCTAATCTAATCAAGAAGCAATACTTCACCTCGTTCAAAAAATAAAAAACCTCACTTAACACTCATAACGTAGCCTTAAAATATAGGCTATTTCCCAACTCGCAAAC
>BMAC01000108.1:1633231-1648385 GCA_014905375.1 Phtheirospermum japonicum
CAAGCGAAATCAGTTGCTGTTGAGGAATCGTCCTCGAAAATAAGAACGGGTCTCGGTCTCGGTGGGTTTGAACGGTGGATGTTGTCGATGAATGGTACAAGGTCGCGTTGAAGTGATCGTCTACCTTGCATACACTCAACAACGCATCAATGTACCAAGTGGCAAAAATCCAATCCAAGTGCAATTATACAAATAACGACGAAATATAAAATAAAATGAAAAACATCCTTAATTCCTACTCATTGCTTCCCCGACAACGGCGCCAAATTTTTTACTCAAACTTTTGTGCACCCCGTTTTTAATAATTAATTTAAAAGCACGTCAGTTTGCTCGCAAGTGTACGAGGTAAYTGTAGGGTGATGAGTTTGACTCGAGTCGTATCTCTCGAGGAAACAACTGTTCGGTCTTACGGATGTTTTTCTCAATTATGAATAACATACATATACATTTGGGGTTTTAAAAGGATTGAATTTATCATTATAACNNATTTAAAAGCACGTCAGTTTGCTCGCAAGTGTACGAGGTAACTGTAGGGTGATGAGTTTGACTCGAGTCGTATCTCTCGAGGAAACAAATGTTCGGTCTTTCGGATGTTTTTCTCAATTTATGAACTAAAATAAAATACATATACATTTGGGGTTTTAAAAGATGCTGAATTGATCATTATGAACTAAAGCAATAATTAAACTAAAACTAATTAAACTAATTACTCTTACTAGATTATCAACTACGAGCGATAATTAATCTATCAATAATACGCAACCAAAGATTAAAACTAATTAACGAATCTAAGAGCACGAGCATAAGAAATTACCACTAAGTAATGAATCATAATAATCTAAGATTAGCGAATAACTAAGCATAAATCAAATCGCATAAATCAACTAAATTAACCAATATCCAATAACAAGCATAAACGATTAAGCTAACTAAACTAGTTCTAGCATTAACTAAGAATTAAACTAACAACTAAACTAGAAATTGTCTACTAAATTAACTAAGAGTTTAGAGAACTTATTGGAACTAATGAAAGCAGTAAAAAGCTCCAGCTATTCCAGAGGTTGAACGTTGATCTTCGGCGAAGAATGAATCCCGAACTCGAATTCGATGTTTTGGACGCGTTGTTCTTCGATCCTTGATCTCCGTCTTCAAATCTCGTTATGATATGTGAGATTATTGTTATTATCAGCTAAAATACCCTAGGGGGTCGTGTCTTTTCCTCAAAATCCGAAATAATAAGGGTTTATATAGATTTTGCATGACTTGGCGCATAAGAAACCCTAAAATCCGAATTCTGGGCCATCGCGTCGACGTAGCGTCGACTGACCCATGCTGGCGCTCGGCGGGACTCGGCAGACTTGGTCGGCAGGTGTGCGCGTCTGCTGGGCAGGTGCGTCGACGGGGTGCGTCGACATCGACGCTTCAGCAAGTTGCGTCGACAGTGCGTCGACATTGACGCTTCAGCAAGTAGCGTCGACGGTGCGTCGACTGACGCAGTCATGACTCGCTGACATGGCTCGCGTCGATGGTGCGTCGACGGTCGCGTCAGTCGACGCGACTGCATGCCTGTCTCAAATTCTCGATCTTTTGCTACTCGTTTCACCGGAAAGCTTGTTCTTCACTTCTTGAACATCGAACCTCGTCTATTACGCGTTAAACTCTTCCGGTTACTTAGATGTAAGGTGAAAAACAACGAAATATCACCTAGTTGCATCAATTACGATCAAAATGCGGTAAAATAAGCTGGAATTATAAAAATACGAGATTAAGCTTAAATCGTCCAACTTATACCAAAAACAAATATAAAAACGAACTAAAAAGCTAATAAAAATAAGGACAAATTTACTCTAATCAGTTTCCAATTAAATTTAAACCTCAAGTGTACGCTCAATTTATTCAGTTTCATCATTTTGTCAAAACACAATTTAATTGCTCCATTAAAGCCCTGAAATGTGATAATGGGAAAGAACTCGACAATTTGGAGTTTCGGTCATTTTTCCAGAAGCATGGAACTATTTTTTGTTTCTCTTGTCCTTACACTTCTTCTCAAAACGGCAAGGTTGAACGTACCATTCGTACCCTTAATAATATGGTCCGTACCCTTCTCTTTCATGCCTCGGTCCCACCTCGTCTTTGACCCTTCGCTCTAAATACGGCCGCTTATCTACTTAATATCCTTCCATCCCCTAACCGCCGAAACCGTAGCCCCACCAACTCACTCTACAACGCATTTCCGCTCTATGATCATCTTTGGGTATTCGGGTGTTTGTGCTACCCTAACCTTTCCGCTCAAAATTCTCACAAGCTCCAACCTCGTTCCACACCGTGCATTTTATTAGTCTACCCCGCTAATCGTCGAGGGTACATTTTCTTAGATCTCGCCTCCAATAAATTCATTATTTCCCGTCATGTCACTTTTGACGAATCCGTCTTTCCGCTCTCTAAACACCCAACCAATGCCTCCTTCTAGTACGAGTTTCTCTCCTCCGATGAGTCGGTGTCTCCCTTCGTGTCCCATTTCCTATCGGGCTCAACGGCTCGGGCTGCTCAATGTCACAACCAAAACTCGGCCCATCTTCCTTCGACTGGACCATCCCTAGACAACTCTCCCAGTCAAATGCGACAGCCCTCCCCCAGCCCCATCTCCAGCTCAACTTCAAGCTTGTCCCCGACCCCACCACCCAAACAACCCTCTCAAATCCAGCATCCCATGACTACACGTAGCAAAGCCGGTGTCTTCCAACCCCATCTCCTGTTCGACTTACATACCACAACTACAAAATCCAAATCTGCCCTATCTCCTCTACCTACTTCACACAAAACAGCCCTACTCGACCCCAATTGGTATGCTGCCATGTTTGATAAATATCGGGCTCTTATTGGTAATGAGACTTGGGTATTAATACCCCGTCCGCCTGAGGCTAATGTGGTTCGGTGTATGTGGATATTTTCTCACAAGTTTAGAGTCGATGGGTCTTTGGAACGTTATAAGGCTCGCCTTGTAGCTAATGGTCGCTCACAGGAGGTCGGGGTTGATTGTGGGGAGACGTTCAGCCCGGTTGTTAAACCGGCAATGGTATAGACTGTTCTTCACTTGGCTGTTTCTCGGTCTTGGTCGGTTCATCAGTTGGATGTCAAAAATGCATTTCTACGTGGGCATCTAAATGAGACTATATACATGTTCCAGCCGCCCAGTTTTGTGGATCCTGCTCGCCCTAAACATGTTTGTCTTCTCAAGAAATCGTTGTATGGGATCATGCAGGCTCCACGGGCGTGGTATCAGCGGTTCGCCTCTTTCCTTTATCGGATTGGTTTTTCTGGCAGCATATGCGACTCCTCGTTGTTCATTTTCCGTTGGGGTGATTTAACAGCTTACTTCTTGTCTATGTTGATGACATTATTCTGACAGCTTCTTCTGAGTCGCTTCGTACGGATATTATCTCTTTACTTGGAAAGGAGTTTGCTTTGTCTGATTTGGGTCCTATATCCTACTTTTTGGGGATTTCTGCTACTCGTACACAGTCTGGTATATTTTTATCTCAGGCTAAATATGCCCGGGAAATTGTTGAACGGGCGGGCATGACCTCTTGTAACCCCTCGGTTATACCTGTTGATTCTGGTTCCAAACTCAACGCCAATGCCGGAAAACCTGTTTTCGACCCTACTCTCTACAGGAGCCTTGTCGGCGCGTTACAGTATCTCACTTTCACTCGTCCTGATATTTCCTACGCTGTTCAGCAGGTTTGCCTATTTATGCATGACCCCAGGGATGGCCACTTTGCGGCTTTGAAACACATAATACGTTATATTCATGGTGATCCTGATCTCGGCATCACTATTCAGTCGACTCATACCCCCGCTTTAGTGGCTTATACTGATGCTGATTGGGCCGACTGCCCTGACACTCGGCGCTCTACTTCCGGATACTGCGTCTTTCTGAATGACACTCTGGTTGCATGGTCGGCCAAACGGCAGTCAGTTATTTCTCGATCTAGTGCTGAGGCTGAGTATCTTGGTGTGGCTAATGTGGTTGCCGAGTGTTCCTGGATTCGAAACCTCCTCCTTGAACTACATTGTCCACTCTCTCGTGCCTCTTTGGTCTACACTGATAATATTTCTGCCATGTACCTAGCCAATAATCCGGTACTACATCAGCGCACCAAACACATAGAGTTGGACATCCATTTCGTTCGCGAGAAGGTTGCTATGGGCCACATCCGAGTGCTACATGTTCCGTCCTCCTTCCAAGATGCTGACATATTCACAAAGGGTTTGCCTCGCCAATTATTTCTAGATTTTAGGGACAGTCTCACTGTTAGGTCTCCTCCCGTTTCGACTGCGAGGGTGTGATAGCATTTATATTATTTTATATTGACCTAACTTGTTGTACAAGCTTATGTACTCTATTTATATCTATGAATGTGAATGGCAAACCCCAAGGGGGATGATACGGATTATCTTATTCTAATACTACTCAAAAGCAGAAGATTACAAACTGGTTGGATATTCCGACAACGATTGGTGCGTAGACATAGACGATCGGAAAAGTACCTCGGGATATGTGTTCTTTAAGGGAGATACTGCGTTTACTTGGCTTTCAAAGAAGCAACCAATCGTGACGCTCTCAACATGCGAAGCTGAATATATAGCAGCATCTTGGTGCGTATGTCATGCAATATGGCTCAGAAATTTGTTGAGCGAGATGGAGCTAAAGCAACCAGAAGCAACCGTGATTAAAGTTGACAATAAATCATCAATTGAGTTAGCAAAGAACCCAGTGAACCATGAAAGAAGCAAACACATTTACGTTCGTTTTCATTTTATCCGAGATCATGTGAAGGAAGGAAGTATAGAATTGGTGCATCTGGCAAGTCAAGAACAAGTTGCGGATATCTTCACAAAGCCACTACTAAAAGTACTTCTCACAAATGCAAGAAGCTGATTGGCATGTGTTTCACCCTAAAAATTATGACCCCGCCTAAACTTGCGCTTCTTCCTGACCTGCACACACAGACACGTCAGAAAAGGACCACCGGAGGTTTTCCGGTGGTAACCTCTCTGATGCTTAAGTCAGAAAGCGTATAGAGTGTTTCTGGTGAGCAAAGCAAGGAATGCGCAAAGAATGACATACCTCTCTCAGCCTTGGGGTTGAGGTATTTATAGTTTTCCTCAGTGGGGACCCCTTCCAGGATCTCGGAAACAAAGGCCGCGAATCAAGGGCCGTTTAAACAACAAACTCTGACAAGTGATCCCACTTGTCCCCTCGACGGGGGTCAGGAGGCCAGGTCTCCCTTGGTCCTGCTCTCCTTTTTATCGGCAAGCCTGCCTGGACGTTATATTTCAAGGTTTATCTCACAGGAGATCTCTATCAGCTCAGGACAATTACTGGGCTGGGGTGACCCTTTCTCTGATCTATTCTGCTTTTAAGAAAACCAGGTCAAACCTCACCAAGGCTTAAGCTTTCCTGATCTCCCTTCTTTGGCTATCTGGGTCCAGGTCTACCCCAATCCAGGTCTGGCCTATTTATGCCCCATCAACTCCTCCCCCCGAAATGGTTGGGGTAGAGCTGTAACATTCCAGGGCCCTCAGGAATAATTGAGGTCCCACACGCTTTTATTGTTTCTCGTACTTGCACGAATCCCTAGAAATCCGCCTGACGACCAGGCCTAATTATTGGCATTAGTGGTGTCGGCCCACATTCCCAAACGGTTACCGTACCCACACGTCTTTGCAAGTACTAACAAGTCAGCGGAGGGAGCCCTACCCTAGGATGATTGTCGTTCCAGCTCACCACCTAAGGTACTGTTTACCTACCCACATTAAATGCGGGGATCCCATCAAATCCCATATTTACTCGATTTTCGTTTTTTGAATTTATCAACTTGCCTTTTATTCCCGCTGGACTCTCTTTCTCTCTCACTTTCACACTTTTGCTTTGAAAGTTTTTTCGAGCTCTCTCTTTTCTCTCCAGTATTCCGGCGAACTTTTTAATTTAGTTCTCGATTCAATTTCTCTGGCAACCCTCGTAGACCAGTTACCCTCCTCAGTCCTTACTCTTTTCAATTTCTGATAATGTCATCGTTTCTTCCTTTTCCCGATGTTCCCCCGGTTATCCCTCCTCCGGCGGTGGGAGCCTCTTCTCCTCCGCCGTCTGCCGCTCAAGAAACGGCAGTGATTTCCTCATCCTCGCCGTCTGCCTCTCCGGCAATGGCAGTGGTTTCTTCTTCTTCGCCGTGTGCCTCTCTAGAGACGGCTACGGTAATGGTTTCTTCTTATTTGCCTTCTGCCTCTCTAGAGACGGCGATGGTCTCCTCATCTCCGTCATCTTCTCCTGTGGCTGCGACGACTGCTTCTTCCTCCTCCGGGGGTTTGGAATATCCTCCGCCAATCCCCAACCACCCCAAAGTCACTTCTATTCTTAGTAAGCGGACGGTGGAGGAGGTTCGTTACAAGTATAAAATTTTTGAACCTTTTGACCCTTTTTGTCCCCCGACGGGTATTCATGCTTGCCAGGCGCCGGCAGGCTGGTTGACTTTTTATGTCGACCAATTTCAGGCGGGCTTACGTCTCCCAGTAAACCCGTTGATGCTGGAAATCACCGATATGTACAAAATTCCTGTTTTCCAATTCACCCCTAACTCATTCAGGATCATAGTATGCTATAATCTGGCCATGCGCTATGCTGGTCTGGATCCGACAGCTCGTACCTTCTTCCAGCTCTTTCAAGCGAAGAGCTCTTTCCCAGGCTGCTTCTATCTTACTGCCAGACCTGGAGTCCACTTTTTATATAAGGTCCCTTCCTCCAATAAGGCCTGGAGGAATAAATTTTTCTTCGTTCATTGTGGAGGGGACTGGGGTTTTGACCCTAAATCCATCGAGAAGTTGCCTTCTTACCCAGCTCTGTCCTCAGCAGACAGACCTCCTCGTATTCAGAAAATTATATCCACTCTCAATTGGAACCCTGTTTACATCACTGAACTCCTCCTCACTTTCGTCCTGGACTTTTTTAACGAAAGACTAGAAACGGGTCCCTTAACTAGGGAGATTGGTAAAATTTCCTTTTATTCTGATATGTCTCATTGTAATTTTAATTTCCATGTCTTACCTTTCTACTTTTTCTTTTTTCAGAAAGGATGATGCGCCGGATGTTGGAAGCGGTGGCCCAGAAAGGGGCAAAGGTTTCTCCAGAGCCTCGAGTTCGAGAAGTGGGCTCTTCCCCTTCTCCCCAGATCCAGGGCTCCCCGCCTTCTCAGCTTCCTCCACGTTCTTCGCCAATAAGGAGTCCCGCCTCCGAGTCTGGGGAAGATGGAGTTCCTCCGGCCAAGAGGCCCCGCACTAGCCAGGGCATTCGCCCTTAGCCAATCCTGGCTTAAACTGACAATCAGGTCAGGCAAATAGGGCATCCGCCCTTAGCCAATCCTGGCTTAAACTGACAATTAGGTCAGGAAAATGGGGCATCCGTCCTTAGCCAATCCTGGCTTATACTGACGATCAGGTTAGGAAAATGGGGCATCCACCCTTAGCCAGTCCTGGCTTTTAAAAAGAATGCACTAATCCGGTGGAGGACAAAGATAAACTTGAATTATCGTTATACCAATAAACATTGTGAAATTACAACTACACATAAAATTTTCGTAAGTTTGCAATGTTCCACGAAAGGGGAATATCGGTCCCCTCCATCTCTTCAAGCTTGTAAGCGCCGCCTGCTAAGACTTGGGTGACCCGAAGTGGTCCTTGCCATGCGGCGTCCAGCTTTCCCCAGATCAGCTCTTCTTATGACCAGATCTCCAATCTGGAAATGTCTCTTGACCACAGATTTATCATAAGCTGCTTTGATTCTTCCTTTAATATGTTCCATTCTTACAACAGCTCTTTCTCTTTTCTCTTCCACCAAATCCAGAGCATCCTGAGTCAATAGCTCATTTTGCTCCTCCGCGAAGTTTTGAATTCTATGGGTTTCCATACTAATCTCGGTGGGGACCACAACGTCCATGCCATAAACCAGACTAAATGGCGTTTCCTCCGTGCTCTCCTTGGGATTAGTTCTGTACGCCCACAGTGTTAAACTGAGCTCCTCAACCCATCTGCCTCCTGCCTTCTCCAGACTTGTTTTAATTCCTTGTACGAGGATACGATTGGTCACTTCTACTTGTCCATTGGCTTGTGGATGGTAGACGGACGTGAAGTGCTAGCTGATTTTTATTTTAACACACCAGGTTTTTATTCTGGCCCCCATAATCTGGGTACCGTTATCCAAAATCAGGATCCTAGGAATGCCAAACCGACGGACTACACTCTTCCACAAAAACCTCATCACTGCATCCTCCGTAATTTTTGCTAAGGGTTCAACTTCTACCCATTTGCTGAAATAATCAATGGCTACTATCAAGAACTTCTTTTGGGCAGGAGCTGTGGGGAAAGGACCGACCAGATCTATTCCCCATTTGGCAAATGGACAAGGAGAGCTCATTGTCATGAGATCTTCCGCGGGCTTGTGCATTAAAGGAGAGTTCTTTTGACACTTGTCGCAGGTTCGAACAAGATTCTCCGCTTCCTTTCTCAGTTGCGGCCAAAAGTAACTTGCTCGCAAGACCTTGCTTGACAGGGCTCTAGCACCCATGTGATTGCCACAGCATCCTTCATGGACTTCCTTAAGAACATGAGCACCCTCTTCTGGGCTTAGGCATCTTAAAAGGGGCTGCCCAAATCCTCTCCGAAATAGCTCTTCCTTGATCAAGCAAAATCTTGCAGACCTGATTTTTACCTTTACTTCCTCTTTCTTGTCTTCCGGCAGTTCTCCCTTCTCTAAATATATTTTAATGGGAGAATGCAAGTCATTTCTCTCAATCACCGAGCACACCTGCTTTGTTCCGAACTCCTTATCCGCCATTAAGAAAGTGATCACCATCTCCTGGCAATACACCGCTGAGCTGGCTACTTTAGCTAAAAAGTCTGCTCTCCCATTCTCTTCTCTGGGAATTTGGAGGACCGTCAAGGCCTGCATATCCTTGGCCAGCTCTTTGAATCGGGCTAGGTACATTTGCATATGTTCATCTCTCGTTTCGAAATCACCAATTATCTGCTTACAGACTAACTGCGAATCCACCTTTGCACACACCTGCTCGGCCCCCAAGTCTTTTGCCATTTGAATTCCCCTCAGGAGGGCTTCATACTCAGCCGCATTATTGGACAGGGCATAATTTATTCGTACCGCATAATCCGTAGTTATACCTGTTGGGTCAATCAATACTATTCCTGCACCGCAGCCCTGGTTACTTACCGAGCCATCCGTAAAAACCATCCACTCTTTTTTGTCCTCGAGAGAGCTGGTCATTTCTTGCATGAAGTCAGCCAGTGTCTGGGCTTTAATAGCTGTCCTGGACTCAAAGGCTATGTCGAACTCACTGAGCTCGATTATCCATTTGACCAGCTGACCTGACGCCTCTAGCTTATCCATGATGGTTTTCAAAGGTAGGTTGGTTCGTACGACTATGTTATGCGAAAGAAAATAAGGTCGTAATTTTCGTGCTGTACCAACCAAGGCTAACATTGCTCTCTCTACTTCCACGTACCGAGTCTCTGCATCATGCAATACCTTATTCCAATAGTAGACCGGCTTCTGTATCTTGCCTTCCTCCCTAAGAAGGACAAAACTAATAACTTGCTGCCCGACAGGCAAATATAGAATTAAGGGCTCCCCCCGAATCAGCTTTGTAAGTAAAGACATGTTGGCCAGGTGCTCTTTTAGCATTCTAAATGCGTCTTCGCACTTGCTGTTCCACTGAAACCTAGCTTTCTTTCGTAGGGCTTGAAAGAATCGCAAGGTCTTCTCCGCTGATTGTGAGACAAATCTACTCAGAGCGTTGATTCGGCCGGCCAGACATTGCATCTCTTTGACGTTCCTGGGCGCCTGCATTCCCATGACAGCTCTTACCTTTTCAGGGTTAGCTTCGATACCCCTCTCTGTAACCATGTAGCCCAGGAATTTGCCAGCTCTGACCCCGAATGCACACTTCTTGAGGTTAAGCTTCATCCCATATTTTCTAAGGGTATCAAAGGTTTCTCTCAAATCATCTACATGCGAGGTCGCCTTCACGCTTTTGAATAACATGTCATCTACGTATGCCTCCATGTTTCTCCCCAATTGCGTTTTGAACATCTTATCAACCAGCCTCCCCAAATGGCATGACCACGTAACAGTACGTTCCTTTCGGGGTTATAAAGCTAACCCATTTCCAGTCCTCCTCTGCGAGCCTGATCTGGTGATAGCCTTGCGAGGAGTCCATCATGCTTAATAGCTCGCAGCCAGAAGTGAAATCAACCAATTGGTCTATTCTAGGAAGGGGATAGTGATCCTTGGGACAAGCACGGTTAAGATCGCGAAAACATATACACATGCGCCAGTCATCTTGAGTTTTAGGGACCAGTACTGCATTGGAAAGCCACTCAGGAAATTGTATTTCCTGGATGTGCTTAGCTTTCAACAGTTTTTCAACCTCAGCCTCAATGATCGCCTCTTGTTCTGGACCGAAATTACGTTTATGCTGCTTCACATGCTTCTCTCCCGGATTAATGTTAAGGTGGTGCTCGACGACTGCTGAGTCTATTCCCACTAGGTCTTGTGGAGACCATGCAAAGACGTCAGCGTTATCCCTCAGAAATTGGACCACGTCTACCAAGATTTCCGGGCTCAAGGTTGTTCCCACACGCACGACCTTACTATCATCTCCTGAGACCACCTCGACCACCATTAGACCCTCTTCTCTTTGGGCCAGCTCTGGCATCACTCTCTCCACTCTAACTCTCTTGCTCTGCCGTTCCTCCTCATTCCGTCGTATACACTTGCCTGGACGCATACTGATCTCCCCTGACCTCACTAGTTCCATCTTCAGTCGGAAACTTCATCTTCATGTGATATACGGAGATTACTACTTGGAACTGGCTCAAGGATGGGCGTCCTAACATAACATTATATGAGGATGGTGCATCGACTACCAGGAATCGCACCGTCCTAGTCACTCTGTACGGTTCTTCCCCCAGCGTTACCAAGAGTCGAACTGCTCCTAAGGGCTTCAGGGCTCCCCCGGTGAAACCCACCAATGAGGTTGTCACCTCTTCCAACTCCACATCTGGCTTTAACTGCCAATAGCAATCACAAAAAATAATATCAGTAGAGCTTCCCGTGTCAACAAATATTCGTTTCACGTTGTAATTTGCAATAGTAGTCATTATGACCAAGGCGTCCATATGAGGAGCCAAAATGCCATTCTCGTCTTCCGAACCGAAACAAATATTTGGACTAGGTGCTATCTGTCCTACCTCACGCGCCTTCCTGACCAGGTCCTTCGCGGCACGAACGTAGCTGTGCTGGGTCCGCTTAGAGTGCTCATCCCACTCACCACCCGTGATCATCTGGATTTCTCCCCGTATGATCTGGGCCTGGTCATTTCGTCTTCCCATATTTCGCCCACTATCCTGGTCATGCTTATTCTCTTGAGGTTGGCCACGACTTCGATGGGCAGACCTGGGCTCTTCCCTTCTCATCCGTACAAACTCTTTCAGGTGCCCTGCCTGCACCATTCTCTCCAGCTCGTCCTTGAGATGAGTACACTGGTCAGTATCATGGCCATACTCATTGTGGTACCGACAGAATCGGTCGGACCTTTCTTTCTTGGCTTCTGCGAGTAAGTCTTGGGCCATTTGAGGTATGGATGCCTCTCTATCGCCTGCAAGACTTCCCCTCGGGGAGTCGCCAAGGGCGTGTATTTGTCAAATCGAGGTCGTCCTCCCGACAGGTCTGGCCTGGATCTTTTTACCGGTGCTCGCTCGTCTCTCTCATACCTCTCTCTCTTCTTTTATCCTTCCTCCTTGATCTTCAAGGCTTCTTCCAAGTGGATATACTTCTCGGCCCGCTCCATGAGCTCTCCAAATTTCAGTGCTGGCTTTACAACCAGCGACTGGAAAAACTCACCTCTCCGGAGCCCTTGCGCTAACGCGTTCACCAAGAGCTCTTCTGACGCGGAAGTCACCTCAAGCTTTGCGTTTGTAAACCGATTGATGTAAGCACGCGGAAGTCACTTCAAGCCAGGCCTGGATTGGCTTGACTCGATGTTTCACTGTCGGAAGTGGAGAAGTGCTCTTCTCTATCTTTGAGGGGTGTCCGATCCGTGCGTTGATTGCGCAACGGCTCCATTTCGGACAGCGGAACCGTTCGATCTGGGAGTGCACCGAAGGGCGGCGTTGAAATCTCCGCGAATTTCTTCTCCACGGCCACCTCCACGGCTTTGATGATAAGCTCAGACAACTGGCTGAGGAATTTTTCATTCAATGATCCGCCATCGGCAGGCGTAGATCCGCCAGGAGGGGGTGGCGCGGTGCCCGGTCCAGTTGCTACCGATGGCTCTTCCCCCTCCGGCCTCGCTGTTGACGGTCCTGACGACTGCGGCATGCCCTATGGTGTGGCGGAGTTTGGCGTGCCACCTAGCTCCCCCACCAAATTTCGTCGCAAACCGTCCGAAGCCATATGTAACTCACGCCTTAGCTCAGATTTCCCACAAACGGCGCCAATTGTTTCACCCCAAAAGATATGACCCCGCCTAAACTTGTGCTTCTTCCCGACCTGCACACACAGACACGTCAGAAAAGGACCACCGGAGGTTTTCCGGTGGTAACCTCTCTGATACTTAAGTAAGGAAGCGTATAGAGTGTTTCTGGTGAGCAAAGCAAGGAATGCTCAAAGAATGACATACCTCTCTCAGCCTTGGGGCTGAGGTATTTATAGTTTTCCTCAGTGGGGACCCCTTCCGGGATCGCAGAAACAAAGGCCATGAATCAAGGGCCGTTTAAACAACAAACTCTGACAAGTGGTCTCACTAGTCCCCTCGACGGGGGTCAGGAGGCCAGGTCTCCCTGGTCCTGCTCTCCTTTTTATCGGCAAGCCTGCCTGGACGTTATATTTCAAGGTTTATCTCACAGGAGATCTCTATCAGCTCAGGACAATTCCTGGGCTGGGGTGACCCTTTCTCTGATCTATTCTGGTTTTAAGAAAACCAAGTCAAACCTCACCAAGGCTTAAGCTGTCCTGATCTCCCTTCTTTGGCTATCTGGGTCCAGGTCTACCCCAATTCGGGTCTGGCCTATTTATGCCCCATCAGCATGACGCACGGTAGAAGCATTTAAGTTTATGGGGGAGTTTTATTGAATATATTTTAATTTTTTTTTAATGGGTTTTAAACTTAGAAGTTAAAAGGCCAAGAGTTTGTGTAATTGAAAGGTAAAGAGTTTGTGTAGATGAAAGGCCAAATGATTCCTATTATCTATATAAAAGGCTTGTTGTTTTATTTGAAAATGTAAGAGAGAAAAATATGAAAAGATAATTTGAATAATAAAAAAGAATTGAGAAGAATTGTGTCTCTCTTCCCTCCACTAAATTATATATCATTTTATTCTCAGAGATGGGCATGTTCAGTATGCGGGGGCCAGGGCACTAAATTCCTGAATTTGGCAATAGACTAACCTAGTATCAACAATTTGCTTCAAAATCGTGGCTTAGACATTGGTGAAAATGGATTGTAAGAAAAGAAGTGGTTCAAAAATAATAAAATAAAAAGTAATAAACTATTGATAATGTGGGGTGAAACCAATAAAATTAATCATTATAAATAAAAGTTTGAATAGAAATATTTGTTTTCCTTTCGACGTGACATCTAATATCACATAAAATAATGCAAAAAAATTATTTGAGTGATTTCTCCACGTCGTGTGTGTGAAGTGCATTGAATATTTTCACATTTCGAACGTGTAATCAGTGTTTGAAAAGGCACTGTTTAGGAGCGCTTAGGCGTAAGGCGCGGACAAAACACCCCGCCTAGGGGTAGGCGTGAAATAAAGCTGTCAACACGACAGTTGACCTAGGCGCGCCCAGGCGTACCTAGGCGTGTAAAGGCGTAAGCCTTTTCGATGATCAATAAATATTTTCTTTAATTTTAAATTGGATTATAATAAAGTATTTTACAAATTTATAATACCCACAAACCTAAACTAAAAAGTCACGTAAGGTTAATATTTTAACTATGAATATAAAATATAAGTTATATTTTATTTTGCTTATCCAATACTGCTTTGGAGAAACGAGAATATCGGAGGTGTTTATTTATTATCTAATTGTATGAGCAAATAATTAGTTTTGTGCTAACTAAATTTAATAGTTAGTTAATTTTGTAAGAATAATTATTATTGTGCTAATTTTAATTTTTATACATATATAATAAAATTTTGAAAACACTTTTCCACAATTAGGCACGTCTAGACTTTCAAGATTTTAAACTTTGCATCTCCACATTGCCATGCGTTACGTCTTTTTTGAACTTGCGGGTAATTGATGCTCTTTCAAGTAACTAAATTTAAACATTTTTTTTTCTCACTCACCTGAACTCAATCCAAAAAGGGCAAGTATACTATGATACTCGTAATTCCACGCAACGTAAGATAGCACAAGAAGATTGGTCAAAGTTGGGTCAAACTTAACATATTTAAAGCGACTGTGCGACTTTCCAATAATTAAAGTAAGGGCGTGGATATACGCACCCCAATAAATTATTAGTTAACCTCAATTGATAAAAACACCCCAAAAAATTTTAAAATATATTTATTTTTACTAAATCAACCCCACAAACACTCAATTTTACCCCCATATAATAATAATAATAATTATTATTATTATTATTATCTACCCAACAGCCCCCTTCCGATAAACTAATTTCAACATCTTTACTCTAAGTTTTCCTTTCTTCTACCTGGGATTTATTTAACGGGGGTGTATTGTGATATGGTTAGGGAATAAGTCAGACAACTTAGAGTTAGGTTACTTACCCATTAATTAAGCTCTTTTAGTTAGTGGTTTGGTGTTAGTTAGACACTAATGTCTATTGACATAACCAGAGGGGCCCGATTGCTAATCGCGCAACAAATCCACACATTCTTTATACTGTATATAAATTTCTTTTGTTGGCAGACGGGCTCATGTCCCAATCAGATTTTCAGTCCTCAACAGCACGTGGAGGAGCAGCACCACCCAATTCCAGCGGATTTGCGGTCGCCCCGTGGCGGCGGCGCCGTACAAGATATCCGAGAAGGTGGTGGAGAGCATCAAGAA
>BMAC01000108.1:1648410-1659716 GCA_014905375.1 Phtheirospermum japonicum
CGGTGGCTTGCCGCCGCGCTTAGCTCCTCCACCTCGTCCCACGCTGTCGTGCACTCGCCGCTGACGGGGTCATTCGAGCAGGTCTCCTCGGCAATTTCCAAAAAAGACACGCTAAGCAGCCGACCTAATTGCCATATTTCCCCCCTTGAATGCGACGATGGTGTAGCCTGTGCTTTCTTTCCTTTCCCATTCCTGTTTAGTCCCCTTCATTTCGGAAGCTGTTTCTATTTCTACATCTCTTTCTTCCTCACTTCCACCCTTTGTTCTGTTTTGGGGGTTTCTTTCAGTTTCTAGAGCATGTTGGATAATTTTTATGGATTCTGTCATTTCACTGATTCGTACTAAATACCGAGCTAACGAATCCCCTTCTTTTTGCCATTGAATCTCCCAGTCAAATTCGTCGTAACAATCATAACGATCAACTTATCCACCAAAATTTTTACTTCTGGTTCCGGCTCTATATCTATCTAAGGGGTTGAAGGGCAGAACCAACGGGTATTAATCCCCAAGGACAACATTCTCTTTCAGGCCTTTCAACCAATCGATTCGACCCCATAGAGCTGCTTGAAAAACTTATTTATGTATGCATATATTCAAGTGGCTCACACTAGTCAAATTCCAATACATCGGAGGTGAAGCTTGACGAATCAAACACCAAACTAGTACGATCCTCCAATTTGGCGGCTAATCCTAATCATCAAGTCAAGAACGGTAATGAGGAGCTGCAGGCCTCATAAAAAAAGAAATAAATAAATGGGTGGATGAGATATTTGATCGCAACCAACAATGGATATTAGCTAAATCATCGAGTAGCGAGGGGGCATCATAGTACATTAATGCGGCGTATGCGAAAAAGAGGTGGCAACTTACTGGGATCACTTTAGTCAATACGTGAAACGCTTGCAATTTCTAGAAATATAAGGGTGTCTAGAGTTCGGATGAGTTCTTTTGAGCAATTGAAGTGACTTACTTGTGAGAAAGTGTGAGGGCCTGAGCAAATGCCATTTATCTTCCTTGATGATTGTGTGTGTTCTGTGCCTTAATTCTATATTGCTTGGGGATAATCAATGGTTTAAGTTTGGGGGAATTTGATATGCGAGAAATTGTGTGGTAATTAATGGTTTAAGAATACACTTTTATGCATTTCGTATTGTCATATATGTTTATTTCTTGTATATATGTTTTTATGGATGGACAAACATCAATTGCATACTTATTTTTTAATATTTGTGCTCGATTAGTGTGACAATAATCGTCGGATGGTTCGTGGAGTAATTTCGACGTAGAAAAAGTGAAGCAGCATAACTCGTCAATCGACGCAGGCGTCGACGTGCTGTCGACGCACTGGAGTAACACACACGTTAATCGACCAACTTGTTGATGAATTGTCGACGAAACTCTCTTTGTCGTGAATTGAAACTCGTCGATCGACGCACATGGTCGATGCAATTCTGGAACACCCTTTCATCTTCTATTTATAGTGGCTAAATTATCTTTGCCTTTTCTTTAATTAATAGTGAAGGGCGCGGATATACGCACCCCAAAAAATTATTAGTTAACCTCATTGATAAAAACACCCCAAAAATTTTTAAAATACATTTATTTTTACTAAATTAACCCCACAAACACCAAATTTTACCCCCATATAATAATAATAATAATAATAATAATAATAATAATAATAATAATAATAAATATAATCTTCCCAACAACCCTTTTCTTTTGTTGGCAGACGGGCTCATGTCCCAATCAGATTTCCAGTCCTCAACAGCACGTGGAGGAGCAGCACCACCCAATTCCGGCGGATTTGCGTCCACCCCATGGCGGCGCGCCGTACAAGATATCCGAGAAGGTGGTGGAGAGCATCAAGAACGCCGAGGAGACCTGCTACAGCATGGGACGAGGTAGAGGAGCTGAGCACGGCGGCAAGCCACGCCAGGGACAAGCCAAAATCCTTTTTTTTTCTGCTGCGTCTGCCTTGAGTCCTCGTCGTGATTGGGCGTCGGTGGTACTGGTCGGCGTTCTCTATGGTGACTGAGGGTTTCAGGGTGGACGATTGTGGTGGTTGCGAGGTCTTCGGTGAAATTCAGTTTGCAGGTCAATTGGAGAAGATGGCCTTTTGGTCACTTTTAAAATATCTTGGGGTTAATCTGTATTTTTCTAATTCTCTGGGACCTGATTGAATTATATTTAAAATAATAATAATAATAATATGCTTGCAATTTTAATAGTATATTGTGATAAGGTTAGTTTAGTCTTTTTACTTTTGACTATTTTTATTTAAAATATTTTGGGGTTAACTAATAATATTTTGGGTGTGTGTATCCGCAGCCTTAAAGTAATACAAACATTCCGAAAAGTAGGAGCTGCATATTAAATGCTGTTGATTTATTAACATTTTTTCCCCTGAAGATTACAAGAAACCTAGGTTTGAACCAAGTTTTTTCTTACTTTTTTTTCTTTTACTTCTTAATTTCTGGCTGTTTTAAGGATTTAAGCTCAAAACAGAGATGTCTGCAATTTACGACAACTGGGAGAGGCTGGTGGCAGCTGTTTTGAAGAGGGAGCAGATACGGCAACTCTGTCGTTCCGAATCAATCGCTACCAGCATTAGTTCCCTGTCTTACAGTTCTAGTTTCAGTCCGAGTTTACCAGATGCTGACTTTGTCCCGGGACTGGGTTCTCCTTATTCTCCTTTTCCGTCCGAGGATTTCAAGTTGAAAGATTATTGTCCAATGGTTTTCAGGTTCTTGTCTTAACTTACTGTCGACTTCATTTTTTTTTATATTTTATTTATAAATAATTGTTGTTTCGGATTTCCCTCCTGACCATAGGGATCTGAGAGAGATGTTTAAGATTGACGAAACTGATTACACGATGTCGATATGTGGAAATGATGCCCTTAGAGAACTTTCATCTCTCGGAAAGAGTGGGAGTGTCTTTTTCCTGTCTCAAGATGATCGTTTTATGATCAAAGTTTTGCGTAATTCTGAAGTTAAGGTTCGGTTTCTCGATCTAAACTCCCGTTTCTTGTTTTGATCGCCTTGATACTAGATTTATTTGTCGGAATTGGTTAATGAAATGGGTGTTTGACTCGTTGTTGACCAAGAAAATGGAATCTTAATCTACGTTGTAGATAAGATGAAGACTTGGAATTTCCCAAAACCAATTTCGGATGATCGAGAAATTAATTTTCAAAGTTGACAATTTAATGTAGTAAATAAAGTTGGAAATGGAAATGTAGGTACAGTCATGACTTTACCTGTTCAGTCCAACTTAACCATTTATTATTTATGTCGTAATTGTGTCTCGACTAACTTGCAGGTTCTGCTGCGGATGCTCCCAAACTATCATCATCACGTGCGCAGCTACGAAAACACACTTGTTACTAAGTTTGTTGGTCTCCACAGGATTACTACACCCTCTAGTGGTAAAAAGGTAAGAGACGATTTTTTATCGAATTACTTTTGTTGTTCTCGACAGTAGGCTGACCTTAAAAGGCATCTCTTACTACTTTTGCAGTTCCAATTCGTGGTAATGAGAAATATTTTCGGCACCGAGTTAAGAATTCATCGGAGATTTGATCTAAAAGGTTCTTCCTTGGGACGTTCAGCTGACGACATTGAAATTGACGAGAATACAACACTAAAGGATCTGGACTTGAACTATTGCTTCTATCTAGTACCGGATTGGCGAGAAGCCCTTCTACGGTAAGTTGGGATTAATCTTGAAGGCAGATTGAAATTGATAATGGATTACTTTCTCCTCGGATAGATGCTCACTTACGCTAATCATTGGTTCATTCATCCATGTGCAGGCAGATTGAAATAGATAGTAAATTCTTGGAATCGGAGAATATAATGGATTACAGCCTCTTGTTAGGTGTTCATTACCGAGCACCAACTATTCAACGCATGACAGAGGATGGATT
This sequence comes from Phtheirospermum japonicum, assembly GCA_014905375.1. NCBI lineage: Eukaryota > Viridiplantae > Streptophyta > Magnoliopsida > Lamiales > Orobanchaceae > Phtheirospermum > Phtheirospermum japonicum. Next base: position 1,652,342 of record BMAC01000108.1, read on the forward strand.
GGGGTTGGGGATACTTGCCGAAGATAGTAAGTTTCGGATTGAGGACTTGGGTTTTACGGTGTATTAAGAACATTGATCTGTTAGTACGTGATGATGTAATAACATTGATGTTCTTAAGTGCCTTTTCCAAAATTTCTGTTAGTAACCGGGCTATCATCATTGCTGATTTAAAACTTTAGGCCCACATATTAGAAGCAGCCGATTGCGAGCATCATCCTCAACAGGGGACGAGGAAGTGGATTTTATACTTCATGGTACAACAAGGTATTTCTCGTGTTACTTGGTCAATTTCATATTTTCTCTGTCACGGTTTTTTAATTTGGTTTTCACTTTACAGACTACAAATCCAACTTGGAGTGAATATGCCAGCAAGAGCGGAGCTAATTACCGGAGACTACAAATCCAACGAGGTGTATGATGTCATTTTGTATCTGGGCATTATGAACATCTTGCAAGAGTACAACATGAGTAAAAAGATCGAACGTGCATATAAATCCATGCAATTCGATTCGTTGTCGATCTCAACTGCTGATCCCACGTTCTACTCCCAACGGTTTTTAGAATTCATTCAGAGGGTTTTTCCACCAAATGCTGTGTTGGATTAAGAAGAGTTTATTACCCTGTTAGACGCATAAATTCTGTAATTTTTTTCTAAAAGCTTCAATTCCATCTCTGTCTGATCGACAACTAGAGTTGTTGCAAATTTGCTAGAGTATGGGGTGCCTTTTTGTGTTTTTTCATTACTCTATGCAGTCCATCTTTTGAGAAGCATATCATTTTGTTGACTGTTTCCATTCTTAAAATGCAGATACGCACACACTGAAAAAAAAGAAGTGATCTGCTTGTAGAAGGAAAAATACACCCTTTTTTCTCCTAACAGCTGAGATTTTTGTTTATATTTCAAACATTAGCCAAAGGCTGATTCCAATTGGATTGTATCAAGTTGACAAATGTATGAAAAAAGCATTCTCTTGCGGCATGATTTCATGGTCATTGGAAATTTACAACCTCTGAAATGGTAGAACTCACACTTACCAAACAGGCATGAACGTGAAGCAGCTAATAGTCTATAAACCTCTTCAAATCACTATTGAACCACATCTCAGTTCATGCGAGCAAATACACTCTTGTTTTTAAGTAAACTTCGTGATGTAGATAACTATTTGTTTTCCAAATGTTGATCATATTACAAAGAGGCTAAACAATGCTAAACAATTAAAACAGACCAAACACCCAACTTCAATTTGTAATAACATAACATCAAAAAAATGCATTACAGCGAAGACTCAACCCATGTTAGGAGGGGGAGGCGGTGGGTACTGTCCCTGCATTTGTTGGCCCGGGAACCCTTGAGGCGGTGGCGGCATAGGAGGCCTACCCATTTGCATACCATGGGTAAAATTTGCCATAGGACCACCGCTAGCCGGTGGAGGTGGCGGAGCCGGTAAATTACCGCCTGGCGGCATAGGCCTCGGTCCATTGGCCATGGGAGGAGGAGGGGGAGGCAAGTTTCCGGTCGGTGGTCCCGGAGGAGGTCCTTGTGGTGGAGGTGGGGGCAGGCCTTGAGGTGGAGGCGGCAAAGTCCTGGGTGGGGCCCCAGGAGCTGCTGTCCCATTCGGCGCAGGAGGGGGTTGAGGTTTATTTGCCTCCGGTGGCTTTGTCTTGAAGTACAACTGCAACTGCACGTTTAAATATCCCAAGAAACATCAGATATGTTTTTTTAACACCGAGGCATCATAATTTAAAGGGATGGGGAAACATGGTTGCATACCGTGAACATCTTTGAGTCTGGGTCCCAGTGGGAAAAGAACTTGGGTGTTGATTTATCAATCTCCGTGCTTGGAACCTAAGAGATGAGCATAGTTTTTATAAGAGCGTATCAGTGTAATAAACATGAATGCATCAATCAGAATTCTGTATACTGGGGACTGAATTATTACCTTAAAAGATATGATTTCATATGGTTCGGCAGCAAACAAAAGAAACTGATATCTTTTATCGAATGGTTGAATTTTCTACACATTGCATGAAAAGAAGCATTAGTAAATAAACTACAAGCACATTTGTAAAAAATATAAAATGTGGCCATCTGTTTTTGTACCTGCTCAAAGGATGACATAAACCGATGCCTTGGCTTTGAATTATCTTCAATCTCCGGATACTCTATCTGCAAAATTACCAAATTATAAAAATTATTCGGTAATTCCACAAATATCACAGACAATCCAAACAATTTTTCATGGATAATATAAAAAGTTAAGATTAAGTAGCTCAAAATTGTTGTGATTAAATAATAATGTTTGCTATCATCATCCAACATAAAGAAACAACACAGCCATATATAACTCGGTCTAAAGAAATGCAATGGGTGAAGGAAATATACAGCATACTCCTACTAAAGGTTGTCAGAATCAGAATCAGGTAAAATCGTATTTTGGATTGTACCAGAATCTTATAGAACCAGATCTGTAGAATGGTACTCCAACGAATTTATGCAATTTAATACTTTTTTCTGTTTTGTCTACTTTTTTTTTTTCCTTTTCTTTTTTTTCTTTATTTGGGTTGGGTTGGTTGGTACACAATATGGTTATCAAACTGAAAACATATTAGTTTCTAACATGATTCATTACATTCTAAGAAGGCCATTACGCACAATTGAACAAAGAAACAAACAATTTGAGATTCTTAAGTCTCAAAACCCTAGTCTTGGCTCACTCGCCGACTTTAGAATTTAGAGCTACTAGACTTGCTTTGTAAACTTTGTTTGAGAATTTATCTGTATGGTACTTTCTTTTCTTTTTTTGATTTGCTATTTTGCTAAATTTTCATTGCACCCCCACCCCCACCCACCCACCACCCACCCACCGTTTTTTATTACTTTTTAATTGATTTTTAGTAAAATCTTACGATTTACGATCCAATCCGATTCACAACTCCAAAAGTTTAAACTTATCTCAACAATTCGATCCAAGTTCATGATTTTGAGAAACTTGTTCCTACTCCTTATGTCTCTTTTGATCAACAAGCCCCAGTCACAGAATAGTAATGTACACACACTAATACTTAGCATCAATGACCGCATATCTGATCCAAAGCATCGTGCAATGAACCACATTGATGTCATAAACAATGGCATAGCTAAAATGAAATACAACATACAATCAAGTATGGACTGCTTTTAACTTGTGTGTAACAGAACGGAGAGCAGTCCAGATGCATACCTGGAAAAGCAATGACCTCTGTTTGGTCTCTGGGTCGAATTGCTTAGTCACCCGATATCCAGGTCTACCAATTTTAACTGCAACAATAAAAACAGATTCGTTAGACAAGAATGTAAAATTAAAGAAATCCCAAATTCAGTTTCCACTGGAGGAATTGTATTTGAACTTTAAATCTTCATCATACAAAGGTGAACTAAACCCATAATTATATTTTCCCACACATGGGCAGGCCAATTAATGCATTACATGAAATCTTACAGCACTTTAATCAGAAAAAAACATTTAGAATTAAATAAAAAAAATCACTGGATTAATTAATTACCAATTTTCTTGAGGTTAAGTTTGCGCTTGTGAGGCTGCGGCTGAGCCGGAGCTTCTTTGGCTTCGCGAGCCGCTCGCTTAGCCAAGTTAGTCTGGTGACGCTTCCCCTGCGTGTGAGCCAAGTAGTTCCCCTCATTGTTGTGCAATGTTAAACAAAGCTTACACTCGTAGCTGCAGGGCAAATAACATTTTAAAAAAATATAAATAAATATACAATTGAATCAACTAAGCTGCCACAGTCCTAATAACTAAGTCACAGAGAATAAATAAATACGAATCGAACAAGAAACGACAAATGACTAAGTGTTCGAATTCTAGGGTTTTACCTTCCGAGATGGTTGCGCATGAAATAGGGATCTTTTGCTAAATCAATTGTTTCCAGGGCGAGCCGGCGGAGACGTTCACGGCGATCAATGGCCTCATTCTGGGCGGAGGCGGCGCCGCCGCTTCCAGGCTTTGAACCCCATTCTCTGTCCATATCTGCTGGTCTGAGGAAATCTCTTCCCGACGGTGATAGACGAAGAGAGCCTTTTGGGGCAGTATAATAATTTGGGGGTTTATGAAATAGTAACTCAAATATTAAGTTGGGTTATACTAGGCGGTTAAATAAATGGGCCAAGATTACTATCAATTAATTGGGCTTACTGAAGAAACCTATCATATTAGATCCACTGGTCCCGTCAACAGTTAGAGCCTCTTGATTTAAGCCCAACCACTCAATATCTAAGCCATTATTATTATGTACACCACGAAACACCTTACAATATAATTAAATATATAATGAGGGGATGAAAATGATTAGGGCATGCGTAGGTAGAAGTGTTAATACGGTTACAGTTAATTGTCTACCGGCGGTTAGTAGTTGACCGATTACGGTTAACAGTTGACCGCCAGTTGCGATTAAAACCGTAACCGGAAATCGGTTTTCGCCAATTAAGTTACGGTTAGGGTTATCGGCTAACCGTAACCGTCGGTTAAATGAATTTTTATTTTTTTCTTAAATTTGTCGGTGGTTAAACCACCCGGTTAAGGACCGTTTGAAATCAACGGCTCGAATCAAATAGTTGTTGATCATCAATGGTCCAAAAAAACTAGCCGTTGGGCGGTTAACCGCCGGTTAAACAAAACTGAACCGGTTAAACGACTAGTTTTTCAAAAAAAAAATTGTTTTGTTTTTTTAAATCCATTTTGACACCTATATATACCCCACTCTCCAACACCAATCCTCACACCAATTCATCTCTACTATTCTTCTTCTTCTCTTATATTTTCAAGTTTCAAGTTGATAATTTGTGCAAAAAATACTATCAATAATATTCTTATTCTTCTTAATCTCGTTTTACTTAATTCTCTTTTATAATATTATTATGTCAACCTCTTCTCGTAATATCAATACCAATACCCCTCGAGAATCTCGTCGAGGTCGAGGATCTCGACGAGAATCTTCGGTCGTTGGCGGAGATTGTATTTCCAATGAGATGACGGCATAAGAAGTTGAGAACTTGTATAATCAAACCAACTTCGGTGAGCAAAATCAAATCAATTTCGATGAGGATTTACCCACCTCCGACGAATCCGAACTGCCGACCGCCGTTAATTTGGACGAAGATGAGGAGGAAGCGGGTGATATGCCACCGCCTCAATCAAAATTGAGAGAATATCAATCCCCCATCTTCCGATTGCATTTAAGAAGAATGACAGTCAACGGTGAATCTCGGGCACAATGTAATTATTGCAAGAGTCACTACGCCTTCGGTTCTAAAAATAATAGAGGCTACGGGTCGCTCAAATACCACATGGAGAAGAAGCATCCCGACAAATACGGCGTTGATAGCTCTCAAATACAAATACCACATGGATCTGCCGCCGGCGTCGGGGCTGGCGGCCAAGGTACGAGTTCTAATTTATTTCAATATAGCGAAAGTGGTCATAGAAAACTTCTTGCAAAATTTGTTTTCGTTATGAGTCTTCCTTTTAATCATGGCCATAGTAGTCATTATGAAGATTATACTAGTGGTGCATTTAATCCATATAGCACTAGGATTTCACGAAATAAAGTTACTCGCGGTATTGAAAAAATGGTTGGTGAGTATAAGTTGAATTTGATTTCTATTTGATAGTTTGTCTCAAAGTGTCTCTATATGTTCGAATATTTGGACAAATTCTTATCATAATAATAATTATATGGGATTACATGCCATTCGGTTGATAATTCTTGGACTTTATAAAACATTTAATTGCATATAGAGAGTTTAATAGTGCGCATACCGCGGTAAATATTTCGCGCAAGATATCCAATATTTTGTCCGAGTATCATTTACTTAACAATTTTTTTTTCAATTTCATTTGATAATGTCGCTGCTAATGCAACTAGTTTAGATTTGTTAAAAGCTTTTTTGTCAACTTACTATTGGCGGTAAATTTCTTCATGTTAGATGTATTATTCATATTTTGAATATATGTGTTCAAGATGGTTTAACTACTTTTAAATCTAAAATATCACCGATTAGGAGTGCGGTATTTTATATACTTAAACACGATTCGGTTGCAAAAAAAATGGCAAAAATTTTGCCGAAACAATGGTTTGCATCCAAAAAAAACCTTCAATTGATGTGGCAAATCGTTGGAACTCCACTTATAAATTGCTTAATGATTTTTTGAATATAGAGAAGCATTGTGTGCATTTTTTGCTAATCAAGATGTCGATTTCGTTTTGTTTACCAATGCGTGATGATTGTTATAATATGATGTCTCTTTTAAAAATATTTAACGACGCCACCGTCACTTTATCCGGTATTTATTATCCTACCTCTACACTACTTCTTGATCAATGTATTCAAATTGTACTTATTAGTAATTCTTTACTCGATTCGCCTGAAATGGACGAATGTATTGCTAGTATATTAAGTAAATGGGTCAAATATTTTCTCTACATTCCCGATATTTTTTTGATTGCAAAAATTTTAGACCCGAATTATCGGGTCGAAGGTTTAGGAAATTTACTTAAAGTTTATTATGAAGCATTAGGACCTTTTTTACAAATTTCAAATATTGAAATTCCTAACTCTATTGGTGTTGCTCGCCAAGCACAACAATCTTTAGCACAAATTTTTAATGATTACAATCAACCTAGTGAATCTAATGTGTCCCCTTCCCCCACCACTTCTTATGTAAGACCATTGTTCAACGACCATCGACAAGCTCTAGCCCCCATATACTAGATTGATTGAGGACACTAAACGAAAACGACAAAGGGCTAGTGCTAGTCAAACAATGGAATTAGAAAATTATTTAGGGGCTTTTGAACCGAGTAATCTAGTGCAAGTTAATTCTAATATTAAAAGTTAAAATTTAATTTTAATTTCTAATATTAGAATTAAAATCAAGTCCTTTTTTTAACTTATTTTTTTCAAATTAAAAAAAAACGAACTACGTGGACTTTGATTCTTTTACGAGGATACGTAGGCAAGTTAATTCTAATATTAAAAGTTAAAATTTTAATTTTTAATATTAGAATTAAAATCAAGTCCTTTTTAAAAAAAAATTTAAAACTTTTTACTTCTTAGGTTCAAATGAGAACCCCGTCATTATATGTGAACTTAGGGACTAATCCTGGCCTTAGATCTAATATTGCACAGTGCAATTATATGTCCAGGTTCATTGTGCTTTTTACACAGTACTGTAGTGCTAAAATCAGTCCAGTTTTTTTAATTTAATTATATATATATATATATATATATATATATATATATATATATATATATATATATATATATTATTACGTTTTAAAACATGCAATATGTATCTTAAATTGTAGATCTTGAGAATGTGAT
>BMAC01000108.1:1659741-1684741 GCA_014905375.1 Phtheirospermum japonicum
GTGAGGCTGCGGCTGAGCCGGAGCTTCTTTGGCTTCGCGAGCCGCTCGCTTAGCCAAGTTAGTCTGGTGACGCCTTCCCCTGCGTGTGAGCCAAGTAGTTCCCCTCATTTGTTGTGCAATGTTAAACAAAGCTTAACACTCGTAGCTGCAGGCAAATAACATTTTAAAAAAATATAAATAAATATACAATTGAATCAACTAAGCTGCCACAGTCCTAATAACTAAGTCACAGAGAATAAATAAATACGAATCGAACAAGAAACGACAAATGACTAAGTGTTCGAATTCTAGGGTTTTACCTTCCGAGATGGTTGCGCATGAAATAGGGGATCTTTTGCTAAATCAATTGTTTCCAGGGCGAGCCGGCGGAGACGTTCACGGCGATCAATGCCTCATTCTGGGCGGAGGCGGCGCCGCCGCTTCCCAGGCTTTGAACCCCATTCTCTGTCCATTATCTGCTGGTCTGAGGAAAATCTCTTCCCGACGGTGATAGACGAAGAGAGGCCTTTTGGGGCAGTATAATAATTTGGGGGTTTATGAAATAGTAACTCAAATATTAAGTTGGGTTATACTAGGCGGTTAAATAAATGGGCAAGATACTATCAATTAATTGGGGCTTACTGAAGAAACCTATCATATTAGATCCACTGGTCCCGTCAACAGTTAGAGCCTCTTGATTTAAGCCCAACCCACTCAATATCTAAGCCATTATTATTATGTACACCACGAAACACCTTACAATATAATTAAATATATAATGAGGGGATGAAAATGATTAGGGCATGCGTAGGTAGAAGTGTTAATACGGTTACAGTTAATTGTCTACCGGCGGTTAGTAGTTGACCGATTACGGTTAACAGTTGACCGCCAGTTGCGATTAAAACCGTAACCGGAAATCGGTTTTCGCCAATTAAGTTACGGTTAGGGTTATCGGCTAACCGTAACCGTCGGTTAAATGAATTTTTATTTTTTTCTTAAATTTGTCGGTGGTTAAACCACCCGGTTAAGGACCGTTTGAAATCAACGGCTCGAATCAAATAGTTGTTGATCATCAATGGTCCAAAAAAACTAGCCGTTGGGCGGTTAACCGCCGGTTAAACAAAACTGAACCGGTTAAACGACTAGTTTTTTCAAAAAAAAAATTGTTTTGTTTTTTTAAATCCATTTTGACACCTATATATACCCCACTCTCCAACACCAATCCTCACACCAATTCATCTCTACTATTCTTCTTCTTCTCTTATATTTTCAAGTTTCAAGTTGATAATTTGTGCAAAAAATACTATCAATAATATTCTTATTCTTCTTAATCTCGTTTTACTTAATTCTCTTTTATAATATTATTATGTCAACCTCTTCTCGTAATATCAATACCAATACCCCTCGAGAATCTCGTCGAGGTCGAGGATCTCGACGAGAATCTTCGGTCGTTGGCGGAGATTGTATTTCCAATGAGATGACGGCATAAGAAGTTGAGAACTTGTATAATCAAACCAACTTCGGTGAGCAAAATCAAATCAATTTCGATGAGGATTTACCCACCTCCGACGAATCCGAACTGCCGACCGCCGTTAATTTGGACGAAGATGAGGAGGAAGCGGGTGATATGCCACCGCCTCAATCAAAATTGAGAGAATATCAATCCCCCATCTTCCGATTGCATTTAAGAAGAATGACAGTCAACGGTGAATCTCGGGCACAATGTAATTATTGCAAGAGTCACTACGCCTTCGGTTCTAAAAATAATAGAGGCTACGGGTCGCTCAAATACCACATGGAGAAGAAGCATCCCGACAAATACGGCGTTGATAGCTCTCAAATACAAATACCACATGGATCTGCCGCCGGCGTCGGGGCTGGCGGCCAAGGTACGAGTTCTAATTTATTTCAATATAGCGAAAGTGGTCATAGAAAACTTCTTGCAAAATTTGTTTTTCGTTATGAGTCTTCCTTTTAATCATGGCCATAGTAGTCATTATGAAGATTATACTAGTGGTGCATTTAATCCATATAGCCACTAGGATTTCACGAAATAAAGTTACTCGCGGTATTGAAAAAATGGTTGGTGAGTATAAGTTGAATTTGATTTCTATTTGATAGTTTGTCTCAAAGTGTCTCTATATGTTCGAATATTTGGACAAATTCTTATCATAATAATAATTATATGGGATTACATGCCATTCGGTTGATAATTCTTGGACTTTATAAAACATTTAATTGCATATAGAGAGTTTAATAGTGCGCATACCGCGGTAAATATTTCGCGCAAGATATCCAATATTTTGTCCGAGTATCATTTACTTAACAATTTTTTTTTCAATTTCATTTGATAATGTCGCTGCTAATGCAACTAGTTTAGATTTGTTAAAAGCTTTTTTGTCAACTTACTATTGGCGGTAAATTTCTTCATGTTAGATGTATTATTCATATTTTGAATATATGTGTTCAAGATGGTTTAACTACTTTTAAATCTAAAATATCACCGATTAGGAGTGCGGTATTTTATATACTTAAACACGATTCGGTTGCAAAAAAATGGCAAAAATTTTTGCCGAAACAATGGTTTGCATCCAAAAAAAACCTTCAATTGATGTGGCAAATCGTTGGAACTCCACTTATAAATTGCTTAATGATTTTTTGAATATAGAGAAGCATTGTGTGCATTTTTTTGCTAATCAAGATGTCGATTTCGTTTTGTTTACCAATGCGTGGATGATTGTTATAATATGATGTCTCTTTTAAAAATATTTAACGACGCCACCGTCACTTTATCCGGTGTTTATTATCCTACCTCTACACTACTTCTTGATCAATGTATTCAAATTGTACTTATTAGTAATTCTTTACTCGATTCGCCTGAAATGGACGAATGTATTGCTAGTATATTAAGTAAATGGGTCAAATATTTTCTCTACATTCCCGATATTTTTTTGATTGCAAAAATTTTAGACCCCGAATTATCGGGTCGAAGGTTTAGAAAATTTACTTAAAGTTTATTATGAAGCATTAGGACCTTTTTTACAAATTTCAAATATTGAAATTCCTAACTCTATTGGTGTTGCTCGCCAAGCACAACAATCTTTAGCACAAATTTTTAATGATTACAATCAACCTAGTGAATCTAATGTGTCCCCTTCCCCCACCACTTCTTATGTAAGACCATTGTTCAACGACCATCGACAAGCTCTAGCCCCCTATACTAGATTGATTGAGGACACTAAACGAAAACGACAAAGGGCTAGTGCTAGTCAAACAATGGAATTAGAAAATTATTTTAGGGGCTTTTGAACCGAGTAATCTAGTGCAAGTTAATTCTAATATTAAAAGTTAAAATTTAATTTTAATTTCTAATATTAGAATTAAAATCAAGTCCCTTTTTTTTAACTTATTTTTTTCAAATTAAAAAAAAACGAACTACGTGGACTTTGATTCTTTTACGAGGATACGTAGGCAAGTTAATTCTAATATTAAAAGTTAAAATTTTTAATTTTTAATATTAGAATTAAAATCAAGTCCTTTTTAAAAAAAAATTTAAAACTTTTACTTCAAAATTCAATTATTCAAATAAAATTCAATTATTCAAATTTATTTAAGTTCTCATCTATTTATCTCATTTCTAATTCCATTTAACTTTCTCATTCATCTCAATTATTCAATTTTATTTAAGTTTATAAATTTAATTTTAAAAAATAATTTCAAAATAAATAATTAAATAAAAATCGGCGGTTAACCGCCGGTTCGGTTAATCGCACCTAAACCGTAACCTTAACCGGTTCGCCTACGGTTAGGCTTCTGGCCAGTTAATTTAACCGTCTAATTTGATATATATTTCATTCAAAACGAATAAAATTTGAAAAAGTTATGGTTTGTTGAAGATTTTAGTTTCATTTCAAATTTTTGGATTTGCAGTTTATAGACGAAATTTGCGATACTTTTTTGTATACAATCGTAGTATTTTTTCTTCTTAATCTATTGTGCTTTCTCAAAAATAATGTAGTGCTCTTTGTAAACGTTGAAATATGTCCAAAATACTATTTTTAATTAATTAATGCATTTTTTTACATTATTACCATGCTGACATGTCATGATCTCAACCATCAAGATTATCCAATCTAATGGTCAAGATGAGTCCCTAGGTTCACATATAATGACGGGTTCTCATTTGAACCCAACCCTATACACACACACACACACACACACACACACACACACACACACACACTTGTTCAATCGATTTTACAGTCTCCTCTTTTTCAGTTAGAATTGGAAAAGTGAAATATAAATGAAGTTATTAGAGTTTTTTCTAACTCGCAGTCACACTTGGTGGCTTTCGATTTCCCTCAAAAATGATTATATTTACTTTTTAATTTAGAACTGTTATAATAATTATATTGTAAGTAACTAACCATTATCGTGTGTGTGTGTGTGTGTGTGTGTGTGTGTGTGTGTGTGTATTTGTATGTATGTAAGGGTCGGGGTGTGTATTAAGGTACTCATAGCCATAAATATTGTAGGTAACTACCCATACTCGTGCACATACCCAATAAACAAATAATTCTCTTACCCATCGTGAGTAATTTTTTGCGGATACCCATAGGTTTCATTACCCATTGTCATTCATAGGGTGTTTGGTTAGGGGGCTGGGGAGTTGGGAATGAGAATGAGAATCGGAGTGGTGCTTGATTTTGCACATCTGTCACATTGATTTCTCACTTTGGGGAAAAATAAATAAAAATACTACTAGGATAGCAATTCCAATCCATAGGTTCGGTACACGTAAACCTATAAAAATTCACTTCTTGTAACAACAACCACATATGATGATTTTTTTTCACATGCTCCCCGCTTGACAAAATACGGTTGGCCCTACGCCTGCCCGGAGGTATCCTTGTGATGGGAGAAAATACATATCTGCTTGTCAATTCCATATTATTTTCATCAGCATTGCTTATTGGATGAATAAGAAAGTTGTAGCACTTTCTAAACGTATCGACTTGGAAGTAGCTGTCAATGTAATCGTAAATATCACCCAGTGGAGAATTTTGAATCACGACAAGAGCATGCGGGTAAGGAAATAATTAATCTGCCATTTTACACAGGAATATGTGCTATCATTTAGGTTCACAGAGTGCGAATTATCACTTTTCACCTCATACATCCCCGACGAGGAATAATACACCTTAAACGTCTGAGACTTATCCATCGTAGATACTAACTTCGCGCTCCATTTCTGGAGTGAGCTTACTTGTCCTTCCCCCAACTTCAAGACTCCTTTTATCTATCATCTCCATAACTTTCACTCTAGTTTGTTCAAGAAAGTTATGCACCGGCATCGCGCGCTCAAACCTAATCCAAATATTGAATGACTCAGCAAGCCCGTTTATCATTATACCATATCGACAACTGTGATAAAATGTCTGAAACTAATGTTGCACAGGCATAGTCGATAGAAACAGATCAATAGTGGATGCACCACTCACTTCCTCAAAAGTTTAAGATTGTGATGGAATTCTCTCTGTGTAGATGAGCACACAAGTTTAAAAAAAATCACTCACCTTACTTAAAATGTACGAATTCCCTCAACCTATGAACCTCTTCGCAAGGTTAAATGTCAAGTGCTTATAACAATACATGTTTGGACACCCTGGAAATAACTCATAAAATGCCTTACACAGACCAAACCCACGCTCACTAATGAATGTAATCACTCTCTCTCCGGGCTCTATAATTTTCTTAAAATGGGGGAAGAAGAAGAAGAAGAAGAAGAAGAAGAAGAAGAAGAATAATAATAATAATAATAATAATAATAATAATAATAATAATAATAATAATAATAATAATAATAATAATAATAATAATAAGAAGAAGAAGAAGAAGAAGAAGAAGAAGAAGAAGAAGAAGAAGGAAGAAGAAGAAGAAGAAGAAGAAGAAGAAGAACCAGTTATCTTCAGATTCAGAGTCACAGACGCATATGGCAAGTGGGAACATGCTTGCACTTACACCTAAAGCACAACTAACACACACAAAAAAAAAGATAAATAAGTTGACTTGAAAAGGGCAGACCAATATTATGGACACTGCTAATAGGATTACTAGTGGAGGTAATTCAATTACTACCACTGGTAATATATTACCTCTATTGCCATTCCTACCGGTCGCGGTGAGTATCTGACCCTTGTACACGCTCTTGCCGAAAGTCCCATCCACATATAAAATGGGGAGGCAGAACTCAAACCCGCGAACACAGCCTGCGTAAGCCAAAAACAGCCTCTTGAACCTACACATCGACTCATCAACTTCAATCTCAAAATACGAGCCCAGATTCATCTCCATCACATCACCCTTGTACCATGTTAATTTGTTAAAAGACTCCGCCTCCCAACCGTAAAGCCGACCCTTAACCTTTCATTAGCTTTGTAGTTTTGAAGGACCTATAGTTTTGAAATAAGTCTTAGTAAGATGATGTTAAGTTCAGTGTTACAATACCGAAACTAGCACCAAACAACTTCAAAGTTATAAATAATGAAATAAAGGCAGATGTTAAGACTGGTGTTAAAACACCAATAGTAACATCAAACTGGCTATATAAAATTATGAAGCGGAATAATAAATATGAAAGAACACATTAATTTAAATCTCATCCACAAGTAAACATGCTTGTGAACTTGGGTATTCAAACCCGAAAACTATATTACTTTTAAATCGTTCAAGATCAATTACAAATATAAAGTAATATATGAAAAAAAAACTAGTATCAACACTTGATACTAAAATACTTGTCGCCACAAAGGATGATCTTCTCCGTTAGTCACGCAACCTCAAAAATCTAAGAAACTCGGATGGCTTCAAGTAATCTTCCTTGCTTGTGTTCTTCACGTCCTTGTGCGTCGATCTTGCTCCTTGCTGCGTTCTTGCTTGTCAAAAATCATATATAAGTCTTGTCATCTCCTTGTCTTAAATAGACAAAAGTCCTAGAGTCCTAAAATTGGTAAACAAGTAAACCAAGTCTTAAACAAAAAATAGGAAACTAAATAAAATTCTAGACACAATCTAGGAAACAAATAGAGTCCTAAATCTAGTTTCCTAATATATTTTGAGCCCAAGATAGGCAAACAACTAAAAAATGAATTATTGCCAAGAATAAAATTCTCAACAATCTCCCCCTTTTGCCTTTCTGGATAAAATATTACGACGCATCAAAAAGTAAAAAAAAAACTCTAAGACTCCCCCTAAATAAAGGATCATTGTATAAAAATACAAACCATAAAAAAATATTGTTTATCAGACACAAAACAAATACCAAACAAGCATAAGGAACTAATGACTACACATCCTCTTGGACCGGCGAGAAGTCATCCCATCATCTTTAGCTTTTCTCTTCTTCATCTTCTTCAACATCCTCGTCCTGGATTTGATGTTTCTCTTTATCTTGATCTTAGCCAAACTTGCCAAGACTTTAGCAGCATCACCATCGTCATTGTCCTCAACACCATCAGCACCACCATATTCGTCAGCATCAGCAACAGCGTCGTCATTTCCTTCTTCAGAAATCAAAAGGGCCTCCAGCAGTGAAGCCCGGAGCGCCTGCAGCTGAGCAATCTGATTATCAAGTAAGGTAACTTTGGCACGCACCACCGGAGCAGCCAACTGAACCATGTTGGAACTGGTGTTGGTAACATCAGAACCATCACTAGAAGGAACATCAACTCGAGTGGGCGCCCGCAAAGGGAGATCAACAACCCGGGCCCCAGATGTATGCTGGCCTTGCAGAGAAAACCAATCAGCCTCCCCAGTAAACACACCATCAGCACTAGGCCTAAAAACCTGATTCTCAAGAAAACTGAATATGAGAGACGGAAAACAAAGAGAAGAGGCAGCCTTGGTTGTAGCCAAACAAGTAACCACATCAAACACGTGCTGGTCAAAACTAAACTTAATTACCCTGCCAAGTTCGTACAAAAACTGTGCTTGAGGGCGTTTCACAACCGTCGCATTCTTCGTAGGCACCCAATTAATGATAGCCACCTTGTGTAAGATAAAATAGAGGGAGGAAAGACGTCTGCAGGGCAATTTCTTACGCCACTTTTTCAGCAGCCCACCAGATAAAAATTCTAAGACCTCATCCATGTCATCCACAGTCGAGTCACCATCATACAACTCAGTTCCAAACATCTCATTTATCAAATCAGGAGTAAAAGAATAAACCTTCCCACACATAAACACTTTTCCATAATTCACAGAGGTGGAATCAATAGTAGAAGGCAATATATTCGAATAAAACTCCAAAACAACATGTCGCACAAAAGGCATAGCAGTTGAGACCGTCGAATACATACCTCGATGCTCAAAAAATGCAACCAGATTCTGCATTTTGAAAAATTCCACCAGGACTCACCTCTCATCAACCATGACACGGAGATGATATTCTGAAGATAGCTCCTCGGCTTTGGAACTCAAAAACTTCTTGGAGACTGGAACCATGTCTTCAATCTCCACTTCTGGAAACACATATGCATCAGAGGTAGCAGAATCAACGGTGTTAGCGAAAGGAGTCGGTGCACTCGCAGTTGGAAAAGAGTCAGAGTCAGAGATGGAAAAAGAGATGGGCGATGTTGGTTTTAGTAAAAAATAACCAGACCCAACATCATCCGGTGCAATATCCAGATTATCAGCAGTCCTCTGGGCAGCCCTGGACCTTTTCTTTTCTCTCTTAATGGTAGACAAATACTGGGAAAGAGAGAACGCATCATCAAAGCCCGGAGAGTGATCAAAAAGCTCAGGCTGAGCCATGGTGACCAGAGTTAGAGGGGGATCGACAACTAATGGATGAAAAGAACTTGCAACCTCTCCAGTGAAAAAATCAATAACTTTGTACGTGGGACTCGAGTAAAGTATCTTAGAAGAGGCAGGTGAAACTTTGATGGACGCTGGCGGATTCTTTTTCTCATCTAAGCTCATGATTTTTTTTCGGCGAGGAGTCAACCGTGGCGTGGAAGTGGTCGGCGGCGCAACAATAGCTTCAATGGGCACAAAATCTTCATCATCAGAGTCCGTCATGTCTGTGACATCTTCGGCAATGTTCATGTGCTTAATAGGCACATGACATCATACCCCTACTTGACTCTTTGGAATAGCTGCCGGAATCAGACCTGGAGGTATATTGTGCAGCCGACGGGAACGTTTCAAAGTTGGATTTCCAACTGGACCAAAAACCTCGAAAATAAAGGATAAGTTGGGCGGGTTGTCCACATCAATTTCATTGCCCTCTTGCCCGGGAAACACTTGTTCCTCTGGAACAGCGTCAGAGGCCACGGCGATAGGAACCACGTCTTGAAAAGTGACCGGAGGAGAGTTCGCCGTAGTAGTTGTAGGCGGTGATGGGTTTGGTGGTGCGCTATCACCAATTTCCTCATGGATATCCAAGCCACCGAACCTTGGCAAAGTCGCCGGAATCTGGTTACCTGGGCAACGCACGCCATCCGGTAACACTAGAATTCTGCTCAGAGATGAAGGATTCGACATTCTGCAAAGGTATTGAAACAGAAAACAGAAGAAAACACAAATCGGAGAGATAGAATTGTGAGAGAGATTTAGTGTCGTTAGGAGTGAAATTGTGAGAGAGAGACGGTAAAAATCCCTAGCAATATTGGCCAAAAAAAATGATCATTGCTTGGAGGCAGAGAGAGAGTAAATAAACATAAGAGAAAAATAACCACATAATTTTCTCAAATACCATAATTAAGCCCAAAAAGATTTCTTTCCTTTCAAAAACACCCACTCCTCCTTAAAACAGGCCAACACGATCTTAATCACATTAAGCCACTAACTCATTTTTGGAAATAAAAATCACAATCCTCAACTACTTAGAAAACCGAAATAGAGCTAGATTTTAAAGAACCATCACCATAGTTGAACAAATCCTTTGCAAAGTAGTTTTTAACTCACCGTATTAACCTCTTATTACCTGTCTAATCCACCGATTTTAACACCACTGAAACACTTGATTAGTAAGGTTCAAAACAAGATTAAGAGAATTCAAGAGAGACACAAGCACAAGAAACAAAACACATAGCAAAAAAAGGCATTTTCTCAAAGTATGAATGTTCTAATTGATGCCTAAAAATCATGACCTAAAAAGAGAAAATTTATAGTAATTGATTTAGGTGACATTGCTTTTATGAGATGACATTATAACCAACATTGCTTCAGTGAAGTCAATGAAAACATACCCCTTAACCCAAGTTAATGACTACGTCAAAATCACTCAAGAGGGTGAAATTTAAAGACTGGATCTTTTTAATCCAGATTTTCTTCATCTTTTTATAGATTTGAAGAGAAATTATCTTAGCAATTGCTTTTAACACCCCTTGTTTTTCGACGTGGGGAGAAAATCAGTTTATGCAGGAAAGTTTCACAATCACCTACTTGAAGAGGTTAGTCTTTTTGTCACCTCTTTTTATTACAACACCCGATTTTTCTGCACTTTAATCAGACCCAATGTATTTAGGATACGTATGAAAAGTTAAATAAAGATGCATGCAAATTTTTACAGATGTCATGACTGATGACAGTTTGGGTGTCATGACATCAAACCTAACATCGACCTAAACAATGTACATTCCGAGATCTCTTCTCAAACGAGAGAAGGTCTTTATATCTAATGCCTTTGTGAAGATGTCAGCAAGCTGATTGTCTTTCCCTATATGCTCAAGACTAACTATCTTCCTCTCAACCAAGTCTCGAACAAAGCTGTACCTTATGTCAATGTGTTTGATTCGAGAGTGCTGGACCGGGTTTTTTGAGATATCAATGGCACTGGAATTATCACAAAGCACAGTCAAAATTCTACTATGTAGACCGTAGTCCTCTATCATTTGGTTCATCCACAGTAACTGTGTACAAGCATTTTCAGCTGCAATATACTCGACTTCAGTTGTAGAAAGAGAGATGCAATTTTGCTTCTTACTGTACCATGAGATTAGATTATTACCCAAGAAAAAGCAACCCCCAGTAGTACTCTTCCTATCTACAACATCCCCAACCCAATCCGAGTCCGTATATCTCACAGGTTCAGTACTAGTATCCTTAGTATACAAACACCCAATTCAGTTGTACCAGCTACATACCTAATGATTCGTTTAACAGCTTTTAAGTGTGACTCTTTAGGTTTTGACTGATATTTAGCACATAGACACACACTGTACATAACGTCAGGCCTACTCGCTGTCAAGTACAAAAGACTTCCTATCATGCTCCTATACATGGTGTTATCAACACCGTTACAACATCGTCTCTAGACAGTTTCGTGGTTTTCCCTAGCGGAGTTTTCTTATGCGTATCACTCTCTAACCCGAATTTCTTAACAAGATTCTTAGCATATTTGGTCTGAGAGAGAAAAATACCATCATCCAACTGTTTAATTTGCAAACCAAGAAAGTAAGAGAGATTACATTCCATGCTCATCTCGAATGCTCATCAATTTTCTGGATGAGGAACTAAGTCCCAAACATCATTCTTAGCAAATTGATCCAGCTCCTCTTGCATGGCCTTCATCCATAATTCATCCTTAAGCGCGTCTTCTACATGCTTTGGCTCTGTTTTGGAAAGAAACAAAGACTCTCGAATCTTAAAATAGTTAATAGACAAGCAAACAAACCTTACCATCTCTTTAAAGTTTATTTGTCGCTTTCTTGTACTTCTTTCATTGAGATCTCCAATGATCTGGCCTGTAGGATGATTCTTCTGAGTTCTTCATGGAATATCCCTCTGATGTAGGTCAACTGGATCAGCTGGATCTTCCTCATCTGAATCCGAATCGGATTCTGGAGCAGCCTGAGGTGGTGTTACTTCTGGTGTTATGTCATCAGTACTGTCACCACCTGCATTTTCAGTTTCTGTACCCACAACTTCATCTATACCAACCGTAACATTCTCTTAAGAATTCTGATCATAAACCAAATCATTATCCTCACCAGGTTTGACACCACTAATCATGTCATCAAACTTCACATTAACTGACTCAATTATGCAACGTGTTCTAAGATTAAACAATCTATATGCATGACTGTTTTGAGAATATCCCATGAAAATGCATTTATCACTTTTTGAGTCAAGTTTTGCAAGATGGTTCCTATAATTTAACACATAGCAAATGCATCCAAAGACATGAAAATAACTCAAGTTTGGCCTTTTAGCCATCAACAATTCATAGGGAGTAACGCAAGATCTTGGTCTAAAATACACCCTATTAATTATATGGCATGCAATACTCATTGCTTCAGCCCAAAATCTTTTAGCAATGTCATTTGAAATGAGCATAGTCCTAGTCATATCTGCAAGAGACCTATTTTTGTGTTCGACTACCCCATTTTGTTGGGGGGTGACGGGTGAGGAAGATTCATGAGTTAAACCCGTTTTAGAACAATAGTTTGAAAAAGAAGCATTCTCAAATTATTTCCCATGATCATACCTTATTCTACCTATACTCACACCAAAACGAACACACAATTTTTTTGCAAGTTTTTTCTTTTAAAAATTCTATCCAAGTAAAACGAGAAAAATCATCTACAATCACAAGAACATACCTTTTACCACCAAGGCTCTCAACTTCAAGTGGTCCAATAAGATCCATATGAAGGAGTTCGAAACAATTTGATGTAGTGAGACTTTGCACATATGGATGTGATACCCTGACTTGTTTCCCTTTCTGACATGCCTCGCACACCAGAATAATTTTGGTGTTGAGTTTGGTTAGTCCATTCACAACTTCCTTCTTGGACAATCTTTCCAACATCTTGTAGTTGGCATGCCCGAAATTTTGATGCCACACCTCAGCATCACTCAGTTGAGACAGCTTGCAGAACACATCACCTTCGATTTGGTAGCAGTTGTTCGATGTCCTCTGGCCAGTAAGAATACAAGAATCGTCCTCATCATACACTTCACACTTTTCACGGGTAAACTTGACATTGAAACCGCCATCACAGAGTTGGCTAGTACTTATCAAGTTCGCCGTTAAACCTTCAATAAGTAACACATTCTCAAGCTTTGCAATACCAGGAACATGAAGAGTTCCTTGGCCAATGATCAGGCCATTTGCACCTCCACCATACTTTACTTTTCCTCCTTGAAATTCGACAATATTCAAAAGGAGGTCTTCTGAGCCGGTCATGTGTTTGAAGCATCCACTATCGAAGTACCAAGCTCCAGGAATGTGAGACTTCATAGAGGAATAAATCATGTTGCACTTGATCTCATTTTTTCTGACCCAGACATGTTTGAACTTAGTGTTGGTTTTGGTGTTATTAACACAAAACTGTCATGGGACTCACCATACAGCCTTGTCCTCTGAAAATACTTTTTCTCGCCAACTGTCTTCCAGCAGAAAGGTCGAATGTGTCCAGGTTCACCACAGTGATGACACACATATTGTCTTCTTCTCCTCTTGTGGTGCTTGACCTTCTCCGATTTCTGGCTAGACTCCGGCATTTGTTGAACATGCTTGTATCCAATCTTGTGTTTCGAAGAATCCAGGATACTCAGTTCCAAAGTTTCATCAAGCTTTGCCTTGCCCTTGTTGAGGTTTGTGAGGGTTTCTTGAGCCTTCTTCAACTCAATCTTCACTCGTTCTAGCTCAGCATCCTTTTTGGAGAGTGACGTTTCTAGACGGACAATTATGTTGAGTTGATCATCCTTTTCCTGAGTTAGTTTGTCCACCTTAATCACGAGGGCCTTAACTTTGAGTACTTGATTTTCCTAACTAGCAAATAATTATTCATACTCAATGCTCAGCTTCTCGTACTCGTCAAGAGATTCATCAACCTCTGCATTCAGGCACAAGGTGTTGGTCTTGATGTTACCAACACAAATGTCGTCATCCCACACAATATTAGTAAACAAGGCTGGAACAGATTTGGATGAGTCAGAATCAGTGTCATCTTCTTTTTATTCTTTTGCAATCAGGTTCTTCTTTCTAAGAGTATTTGCACATTCATTCTTATAATGTCCCCAACCCTTACATTCATGGCATTAAACTTCGTCAAGAGGCTTTGGGGAGCTAGAGGTATTTGATACTGAAGGCGAGGATTGGGATCTGGTAAGTGTGCACCTTGAAGATTTTGGAGTGGGCGCTTGTGGCTTGAACTTTGAACTTGATCCTCCAATGTTGTTTTTCTTCCTTAAGAACTTGTTAAAATGTTGAGACACGAGGGACACTTCTTCGTCTCCGATTGTGGTAGTTCCAATCTTATCAAGTAGCCCTTTCAAATCAAAATCTTCATTATCATCATCGGAGTTAACATCGGTAGAAAGGGCAACATTCTTCTCTTTTGAGTTAGAACCAAGATGTTCCATCTCAAACATTTTGAGCGAGCCTACCAATGCATCAAAGTCTAAATCGTCTGTATTTTTTGCTTCTTCAATGGCTACAACTTTGATGCTAAACTTCTTGGAGATAGATCTCAGCAGTTTTCCCACAAGACGTGCATTTGTTACTGGTTCACCAAGTTCTCCGCACTCGTTTACAATATTTGAGAGTCTGATGGCATAGTCCATGATGGATTCTTTGTCATCCATCCTCATTGACTCAAAAGTTGACGTCAACATCCTCAGTCTTGACCTCTTGACACTGCTGGTTCCTTCGCACACCCTTTGTAATGCATCCCATGCATATTTAGCCGATTCACACTTTTTGATAACCTTGTAATAGCTCGAATCAACATAACCACACAGGGTGTTGATTATTTTGGAGTTCCAATTCGATAGGGCTAGTTCGTCGGCCGTCCATTCTTCTTCCTTCTTGAAGATGGTGTCTCCTTCAGCATCAGTAACACGTGGCTTCTCCCACCCAACAAGAATGGTTCTCCAGACTCGTTCATCGATATTCTTGATATGCCACCGCGTCCTCTGCTTCTAGAGAGAATAATTCTCTCCATTGAGGATAGGGGGTCGAGGATTTCCCTGAGCATCCACAACGTCATACAAATAAGGATCAGTAAACTTAGTACGTCAAGTAACCTACTCTATATGCCAATTGTAGTTTTGAAGGACCTATGGTTTTGAAATAAGTTTCAGTAAAATGATGTTAAGTTCAGTGTTACAACACCGGAACTAACACTAAACAACTTTAGAGTTATAAATAATGAAATGAAGACAGATGTTAAGACTGGTGTTAAAACACCAATAGTAACATCAACCTGGTTATTTAAAATTATGAAGATTAATAATAAATATGAAAGAACACAGTAATTTAAATTTCATCCACAAGCAAACATGCTTGTGAACTTGGGTATTCAAACCCGAAAACTATATTACTTTTAAATCGTTCAAGATCAATTACAAATATAAAGTAATATATGAAAAAAACTAGTATCAACACTTGATACTAAAATACTTGTCGCCACAAAGGATGATCTTCTCCGTTAGTCACGCAACCTCAAAGATTTAAGAAACTCGGATGGCTTCAAGTAATCTTCCTTGCTTGTATTCTTCACGTCCTTGCGTCGATCTTGCTCCTTGCTGCATTCTTGCTTGTCAAAACCCGTTTATAAGTCTTGTCATCTCCTTGTCTTAAATAGACAAGAGTCCTAAAATTGGTAAACAAGTAAACCAAGTCCTAAACAAAAACTAGGAATCTAAATAAAATCCTTGACACAATCTAGGAAACAAATAGAGTTCTAAATCTAGTTCCCTAATATATTTTGAGCCCAAGAAAGGCAAACAACTAAAAAATGAATTATTGACAAGAATAAAATTCTGAACAAGCTTTCATAGCTAACTTGTATGTTATGTCAAATCCATATGCGGACTTGAACTTACCGATGACATCATTTGGCTGGAAGGAAGCACTGTACATCACGTCAAAATCGATGCAAGACATGACAAGATCAGAATCCAATCTACAATGCTTTAGTTTTTGTAATAAACCTCCACAACTGTGCACTTTATTCAGACCGTGTATAAAAATGCTTTGCTAGAATACGCTACAAACCAATTGACAAACCAAGTACAGTCCCCTCCCCCATCGTTGTTCACACAAATAGCCTTCACATAGACCCTATCATTCCTCTCGACCCGATGGCGTACTTCTTCAACTTATCTTGAAAGTCAGCAACACTATCAAACATCTACCCAATAAAATTAATATAATTAGTCCACTCACCCTTAAGGAAATGCTTCATGATTTCGGACCTAAATCATTGCCCAAAAACCCGTCGTCTTCCTCAACCATAGAACAACTATCGTCAACCGACGAGACTCGACTAATGCTCGAGCTTGAAGTCTTTTTCAGAACCAAAATGTCAACACACTACACCTTGTATATACGCGCCCCAGTGGACAACATACTGGAACCATCATCCCCGTCAAGGAAGCATTATGTGCAGATTGGCAATGAGTAATGAAGCTTCACGACATCATTCAGACATAAATTAAACCTTCGACAAACTTCTACATACAAATCAGCGAAGGTCGTACAAGAATTAATAGAGTGTAAGAATCCCTGCCCATTCCATGTGCTTGCAAGGAACACTGCACCCACAAACATAACACATACAGTCAATAAACCGATTAAAACTACCACTAAATTGAAACAAAAAACACCACGAATGCATAATCACACACACTGACCCCCAGAAAATTACCACTATCAATTTTTTTTGGCAGAACCAGCACTACAATCCACATAAAAATAACAGATACTGAACAAAATAATTACCACACCCGATAATCACATACACTGCACACAAAAAGTACCACCACCAAATAATTGCATCCCAGAATGTGCAGAAACAGCGCATTTAACAACATACAACACATCTCAACAATCAAAAACAGAAAAAGCAAAAATAAACAAAATATAATAAAATCCGATTATCATAAAAAAAATATTTAAAAACCAAAAAACTATAACAAAAATAGCAGACGTAGGTAAAAAGCAGAAAAAGGGGAGAAGATAAGAACACCTACACCGAGTTCATGGGGAGAGACCGATCCATTCCAAAAAACAAGTTAATAACAAGAGCAAATTTAAGTTAAAATAAAAGTAGAATCGTTGCCCCAGTCTTTCAAATCATCCCTCTCTCACGCTCCCGAGACGACAAATGTAGGCGATGGGGTTGAAAAGCAAATTCACACGAAAATTGAGTATAAAATCATACGACGATCGACGCAGCTCTTAAGAAAGACGACTAATGCAATGGTGGCGTGAGGTAGATGAAGATGACGGATGTGAATGGATTACGGGTTATGATATGAGAAATGAGCAAATAGTCCTAATTTTGGGTCAAAAAAGTTAATGGTAAAAAAAGAGCAAAACTAATATTTGGTGGACAAAAAAAATAAGATATGTGATTTAGCGGGCACAAATACCTTTTACACCGTATTTATTTTTCCTGATTATTATTATTATTTTCATTTCTTGAACTAAAAATACAACAATTGTTGTGTCTTGTTTGAGGAAATAAAATGCAACTGTTTCGCTTGCGACGTTTAGTAAATTACACTAAATTTTAATTTCTGCCGGAACAAAACAAAATAAAGAAATCCACTCCAAAAAAACCCTCCACACCCTCGGTGAATCCAGTTTCACATTGCGCGTCCAACACCACTGTTGATAGCTGATACTCCAGACCAGACTCCACCTCACACAGTACGTGGTCAGAGAGAGAAAGAGAATGGTGGTTCGTTTGCGGCTATCGAGATTGGGATGTCGGAACAAGCCGTTCTACAGAGTAATGGCGGCGGATAGCAGATCCCCAAGAGACGGCAAGCATTTAGAAGTCCTGGGCTACTACAATCCCCTCCCTGGTAAACCCTAAATTACCAATCTTGTCCCAATTCTCTATCTTTTTTTTTTTTTTTTCTTTTTCCCGATAGTTATTATCTACACACGGCTATACAGAGTTTGAATTCTTGTAGTAGCATCGATTCATCAGTATTTGGATTTGAATTTTCGTTTTTGGAGATTTTGATTCTCAAATTCCACACCAGAGTCGATTTAGCCTTTTAATTCTGTTCTTATGTTCACTTGGAAGCCGACTGTAGCTTGGAGTTCCCTTTTTATTTTTAATTTTCCCCCTTTCTAAATTTTAATTACTATTTAATTTGCGGAATCATGCAGGTCAAGATGGTGGCAAAAGAATGGGTATTAATTTTGACCGAGTGAAGTAAGTGATTGAAATTTTAATTAAGATTTTTTAGGTTGCTTAACTTCTGAAATCCGACTTTTCACCCTGTGGATGCATGATGTGTTTTGAGTGGTTCTGTTATTCTATTGTTTATATCTAATAAGCTTATTCAGATAGGTTTCCAATTAATCTGTCCCTTTGAGGAATTTGATGATTTGATATCTTAAAGAATATTGACTTGCATTCTGCAAATTTGGCTTAACTTATTCATTAACAGTCTGAATGGCAGTCTGGTTATGATAGTTGCTTTACAAATTCACTTCACTTCTTATGCTGGATAATCGTGGTAATAAATTCCTCCTGATATGATATCTCTTCGTTTACAATTCAAAGTCTAACTTCTCCTTGATCCCTCCCAAATAACATCAACTGTACATTAGCGAGCTAATTCATATGGGTTAAAGGACTTTATAGCTACTTAAATTCGTATCCTTGATCCGTTCATTCAGAGTTAAAACAATAAATAAACAAAAGTGGGTTTATTTGATTTAAAAAATAAAAAAAAAATCATTCCCGTTGTTCCAACCTTTTCTCTGCCCAAACCGTGGTAAAGAAAAAAAAAAGAAAATAAATAAATAAACACAGTATGGAATTTAGTATCCTAGTTTTCACCAAAATACATTCGTACTTTTTTTTTTGTCCTGACATCTCCAATCACGTTGTAGGTATTGGCTTTCTGTTGGTGCACAGCCTTCGGACCCTGTCCAGCGCCTTCTGTTTCGAGCAGGCTTGTTACCCCCACCGCCAATGCTTGCAATGGGACGAAAGGGGGGTCCACGTGACACAAGGCCGGTTGATCCAATGACCGGACGTGTTATGACACCGGCAAAACAGGAAAGCATCGAATCAAAAGAGGACCCTGAAGTTGACGACGTTGATGCTGACGATGACGATGACGATGACAAGAGTTCGACCTCATAATGAGCTCCTGTGATGTATGTTATGTTTTCCTAGTCGTTTTGTTTCGAATGACTTGCATTGGAGATATGAACTTTTAAAAACGGCGTACTTAATAAATAGCATAATAGTGCTCGATTACTGTTCCATTTCATTCATCTCATTTGTGGTGTTTTTGGCCGTTCTATGAATTGGGATTGTGACACAATTGAATTCAAACTCAATTCATAATTCGTTTTGCTCTTTCGCTTCTTAGTTTGTTCGAACCCCAACGGCCAAAGAAACTTATTTTAAGGAATAATACATACATTTTAAACATTCAACATTTTAAATAAGACACAACAACTGCTTTTCTGGGATGCTCCTCCAAGTTACAGATTTGAATTTTCCTATTCCATTTTATTACTCTACTTTCTTGAATGAATGCTATGTGATTTTGATGATTGTAAATATCTCATCGACACTTGTGCTGCGTAACGTCAGCCAATTTTTCGTATCAAGCGGACTAGTCTCACGAATTTATTGAATTAATTCTTTGCACTAAAAAAATCAGGTAAAATCGAATTCGCATCTGGCTCAGCAAAAGTATAAAGAGCTTCAGACAGAGAAGCCCCACTCAGTTCAATTTCAGAAATGAGTTTCATTTAGACGTTTGTCAGATCACACACATAATGTTCTGACAGGGGCTCATCTCGACAGGTGCATTGTTGCATCCCAAGGGACGGTTCTTCTATAGAACCAAGAACCAGATAGGATGGAGCCCTATAAATGACATGGCATTCATCTATGCTCTTAATTATTTTTTTCTTTTTATTTTTCCTTCCTTTTTTTATAAATGCTCGGTGGGATGAATGTCACGTGTTATATAGGGCTCCGTAATGGAGCCCTATCTGATTCTATAGAAAAACTCTCTCAAGGATGCATGCACCATAATTGTTACCTTTATATTTTCAACAAACTCTTTTTTTTTTTTTTTTTTATCGTCCCTAAATTCTGGTCATGTCCTTTATTATTGGAAATACCCCTTGTTTTATTGGTAAAAAAATATAATGAAGCCAACCGCACTGATGTTGAATTTGAAATCATGACAGTGCCCAGCTATTTCATAATTTGAGAATAACTATGATTAGTGTCCCTATAAGTTAAGTTAAGACAGATTTTAAAACTGCTTTTCTCTTTTCTTTTGGTCGAGACTAGGGGTGAGCAGAAATACTGGGTACCCGGTCCCGGACCCAGAACTGCTTAGGACCCGCCGGGTCCAGTCCCAGAACCGTACCCGTTGGTACCGGTTCTGGTTACAGATTCTTGGAACCGATTGTAACCGGTTCCGGTTCTGGGTCCATACTTTCGAGACCCGGTACCCGCTGGGTACCCGGTGGGACCGGTTCCGGGACTGGGTACCCACTGGTACCGGTTCTTAAACTGGGTACCCGGTACCAAATTTTTAATATTTAATATATTTAAGTGTATTTTGAGGATTTTCTATATATTCTGTTGATTTGTGATCTCTTATTATGAATAAGTTTGAAGACTTTGTATTGATGAATGTTGTGAATTTATTATTATATTATGTATTTGTAGATTTATTTTCATGAAATTTGGTATTTTAATATTATATAATTGATGTAGTAGGAAAATAATTTTTTTTCTATATTGTAGACTTACTTTTGGTAAATAAGAGGAAGCTAATACTAATGTATTGTGCACTTTATTTTAGATAATACCACAATATAGTAGGGTGTTAATGACATGTAATATACATAGTTTAGCAAATTTATTATTATAAATTTAAAAAATGAAAAAACTCAAATAAAGACCGGGTACCCGGTTTCGGAACTGGTACCCACCGGGTCCGGGACCGGTTCCAAAAACTTTGGACCCCGCTAGTACCGGTTCCGGGACCGGTTCTTTTTTCTTGGACCCGGTTCCAACCGGTTCCGATTCTAAAAAAAATGGCCGGGTACCCGGTTCCGCTCACCCCTAGTCGAGACTTATCAAGGACCCCAACATGTTTATCTTAAGCCCAGGGAATTGATTCTCCAATATGTTCAGCTTTATATTAATATATTATATAATCACTTTAGTCAGATATGGATTATATAAATAACCGAGTTTGCGATTGATGCCATTTAAATTAAAGTAAAGTAAGCAAAGTTTTTCATCAATAATTTAATTCAAAACTAACTCAAACAATTTCTTTGAGTTTTTTAACATGATAAAAAAGTACATCTGACCAAACATCAAATGGCCATTCACTGTACAAATCAGAAATGACCCAGTAAGGAAACATGGCCCCTTCAAGACCCATCTCCACATATCGATAAAGGCCCACCAAAAGCGACCCACATGGAGCCCAATCAATTATCCCTCTCTAATATTCGAAATCTAACCCCCCAACTTCCACTTATATTACAAATGTGCCATCGGACTAGAGTCACCGTCACCGTCAAAGGGGGCAACGAAAAATTAAAAATAAAAACTCACGTTTGCGTTGCCTTTCGCGCAAAAACGGGAATCGCATCTGAGTCCTCAGCACACAAAAAGAAAAGAATAGCGTTGTCCTCTTGCTAACCGTTTTTCCTCGATTTTCTCTTTCTATACATACACGCAGACTGTATCTATTTCCAATTTTCCGTGTGTACTGTAGCTATATATAGTTAGTGATGGCATAAAAGCTCTGCATCTCCCTGCCTTTTGAATTGTTTCTCTCTCTCTCTCATATTAATTACGTCACAGTGTCACTGTTATAGTTGTTGAGCAGCCACATAATAGAGACAGTGAGAGAGAAGGAAACTGATTTATTCTTGTTTATATATATATATAGAGAGAGAGATTATTTTTTAGAAAGAGAAAGTGAGATATTTGGATGGCGACTTCAGGGCAAGGGCAGAGCAATTACGATCTGTCGTTCAAGATCTTGCTCGTCGGAGATTCAGCTGTGGGCAAGAGCAGCTTGCTCGTCACTTTCATTTCTAACGCAGTTGAAGATCTTTCACCTACCATAGGTAATTAATTATCTCTCTGAAGCTTGATCGAAGCTTGCAATTTTATTGATTGGTAGATTTACAAAATGTGTTGATAAAAATCATTTTAAATTTGTGGAGTGTTGTATTGAAGTTGATCCTAGATTCGATTGGTTCTTAATTTGTGTTTCTGCATTTGTAATTGTTTGATTTTGTTGTTTTTAGTGCTGATTAGTCTTTTGGGAATGGTTGCTTTATTTCCAGTTTTAGTACAAATGAGAAGTCTGGTTATTTGTTTATTTACTTATTGTAGATGGTTAGGTGTTGAAGCTATTTTAGTTGCGTGCAGATTGTATCTCCTGCTGTCGACATCTTGTGTGTATTCAAATAGCTAAATGTTATGATCATGTGGCTCACATAGCACAAGCATGTTTGTTGGGTTGCCTTTGTATCTTATCTAGGATGTTGAGTAACTATGTGTGTAATCTCTAATTCTGATTCAATCAGGTTGTGGCCTTTGCTTGATTTGTTGTATTCATTCTCACTCAAGCTCTGGCTAGAGTTGCATATCATTTTTAGGCAAGTATTATTCAGAAAGAGTAAATAAATAAATTAATTAATAAATACAGAATGCGGAAGTTGATTATATGCAAACTTAGACTTATCGTATTGTCTAGGCCGGACATGTGGAATTATAAGTCTGCTGTCCTTGTAGAATTTTAGAGATATTCATATTAACACTCCATATTTGTTTCTTATTTGTTTTATTAGATAATTTAGCTTTAGTACTTTATCCGTTTATACATGGTATATTTTTAATGCTACACTTTCTAAATATTCAACTGAAATGATTAAATTCTTTTTGTCAATCCTTTTATTCAATTTCTAGGTGTGGATTTTAAAATCAAGTTTCTCACAGTTGGTGATAAAAGATTGAAGCTAACAATTTGGGACACAGGTAAGAATTTTTTGACAGTCTTGACTTTGATTCAATCCTCTAAACATAAATTTAATTAAATTTGTTTGATTTTATTTTTCTCATTTACAGATTAACATGTTTGATGATGATGATTCTTTTGTCATTTATTCTTAAATTTCTTATTTCTTTTACAGCTGGACAGGAGAGGTTCAGGACATTAACCAGCTCGTACTACAGAGGCGCACAAGGGATCATTCTTGGTAAGCCATGAATAAACCAAAATCACTATCTTTGTTTGCATCAAGACAGACCAAAATTGCATCTTCATCTTTTTTTATTTTGATTTATCATAACGAAATAAAAACAAGTGAAATGAAAAGAGAAGTGATAACAATTGACCATCATTTGCACCTGTTTAATTAAGCTTCTATATATGAATGTAGTTTTGTAGGTTTGCGATCATCTTTATGGTCAGGACGGTAAATACGAAGGGATTTAATTTGATTTCTCATGCTATTCATTGATTAACTTTTTGTGCGGTGCGTAGTTTATGATGTAACAAGGAGAGATACATTTACAAACTTATCTGATGTATGGGCAAAAGAACTTGAACTGTACTCCACTCATGAGGATTGCATCAAGATGCTTGTTGGAAACAAAGTCGATAGAGTTAGTCCGTTTCTCTCTATATTCCTCATCATTTTCCATTAACTTTCATGCTTGTCATTCTTGTTCTGTTCAGTCTAGTTCTTTTATGACAGTGTATTTTTTTAAATATACATACTGATATGACAGGAATCTGAAAGAGTTGTGACTAAAGAAGAGGGGTTGACCCTGGCGAAAGAGCTTGGATGTCTATTTTTCGAATGTAGTGCTAAAACTCGAGAAAACGTGGAGACATGTTTTGAGGAGCTGGCACTGAAGGTAGATAATTACTTTTTGATTTTATGGATAATTTAAAAACTACTCTAACGCTTAGCCCAAGTACAAAAAAAAACTCCATTTTGTCTTGTAAATTATAAATACCTCATTGAAAAAGTTACAAATGCTTGATTTCCCCGCAGATAATGGAGGTACCCAGACTACTCGAAGAAGGATCAATTGTGAAGAGAAATATCTTAAAACAGAATCAAGAACAGCACACACCTCCTAACGCTGGTTGTTGCTCATAGAATATTTGTTGCATTAAAAGCTCAAATGTCAAACGACACATCACATGGTTTTCTAATTACCGGGTTTCTCATTTTAACACTTTATGATCAAAATGTGTACATGATAGTTGTGTTCTCCCTCTGCTGCTGTTGTGCTCGAGTGGCACCGGGCACATGTGCTGCTTCGTGCTGTGTAAGATCTGTTAGCTAGTGTAAAGTTGTTGGCCGGGTTTGGTGTTCGATCTCTATATTTGTGTTGAGAATTCCACCTAAGTCGATGGGCACAGTTTATCCGATCTAATATTTGGTTTTCATAATGTTTGGAGTTAGGGATTTCGTTCCGGTAAATACTATTGGAATTCGGCTCTTTGGGTCTTAACATGAACAAATAAAATAAAATACATATTCAGTGTGTTATAAATATCCATTTGCGAACAAACTTAGAAATTATAATCTAATATATTATTAAAATTATATGGAAGTTCTATGGTTTTATCAAAGTATTATTTTTGACCTAATAGAACCGTTGGATCAATTTAAGGTTATAAATATTAAAATCTTAACTAAAATCTTAACGGATGTAAACTATATAAAATATACTTAATTATACATATACATGACAAACATAAAGCCAGTGGGACAACCTCCTAAACGTTCGTGCTCCATAGCCAACCATTATAATACCTTGCAACATACACCCGATTCAAACGTTTATCAATTTATACATAATATTCATGGGTTGATACTAAAAATTTCACTAAATATTATCAATTTAAATATAAAAGGCACACAACTTCATCAATTTGAATTTAAAAATTCATAGGACTATAATTACATATATTAAGGTGTATATAATAATTTGCTGAAATAGTCGGGACAGGGATC
>BMAC01000108.1:1689741-1704188 GCA_014905375.1 Phtheirospermum japonicum
CCGATCTTGGTTGAGTTTGGTTCGTCGGACGGCGACTTCGATTTGGACGGCGGTGATGTTGAAAAATATAAAAGCAGTGGTAGTGTAGTAAAAAAAGCACCGCAACATATTAAGAAAGCACTCCAAAAAACTAGCACTGACAACATAAAAAAAAGCACTGTCGAAGACTTGTGTAGTGCTATAAATAGTGATATACAATGCTTTTAATATTCAGATWTTTAAATTTAATTWTATTTATTTATTTTTACATTTTTAAATATGCAATATGTATCTTAAATCGTAGATCTTGAGAATGTGATTAATTTGATATATATTTCATTAAAAATGAATAAAAATTAAAAAAGTTATGGTTCGTTGAAGATTTGAGTTTTATTATAAATTTTTGAATTTGCAGTTATATATCCGTTGTGCTTTTTAAAAAACAATCTAGTGCTCTTCTTAAATGTCGTTATATGTCCAAAATACCCTTTTTAATTATTTAATGGATTTTTTTAAATTATTACCATTTTGACATGTTATAATCTCAACCATTAAGATTATCCACTCTAATGGTCAAGATTAGTCCCTAGGTTCGCATATAATGACATGGTTCCATTTGAACCCAACCCTATATATATATATATATACAAAATATTATATTACATATTATATTATATTATATTATACTATTATAAAAGGATGAATGATTTCTTAAGAACTTGAGTTGACCAAAATATCCTTATATTAAGTATAAAACTCTAATGGTTTTCTAATAACAAAATTTATAGTGTGCACCCAATTTCTTCTAATGATGGTATATGTATGTTATGTGGTGATATATGTATTTTTTGGTAATGATATATGTATATTTTGTGCGATGGTATATGAATATTATATGTGATGATTATTTTGTTGGCAACACGTATCTTTCCGTCGAAGTGGACATCAAGATCCGATCGACGACATTATTAGGCGCACAAAATATTCATATACTATGACACAAGATATCTAAATACCATCAGACATAACATACATATTCCTCACAACGGGAACATGTAAGCGGACGCTGTGCCATCAAAATTCGGTCAACAAGATTCTTAGGCGCACAAAATATTCATATATTATCGCACAAAACATGCATATATTATCACACAAATCACATATATACCATCGCACATAACATACATATACCATCACACAAAGAATCGGGTGCATGATATAATTTGCCGAATTGTATATAATAATAAATAACTTTTGATTCGATATTGAAATTAAAACAATGGTCATAAAATTGTGTGTGTGTGTGTGTAACACCTGCGTGTTATACGAAATTTATCAAAAGATAAATATAAAAAATATTCGTAATAATTACATAGAGTTTAAATCTAAAAATTAAAAAAATTCAAAAGATACCGTATTATCAACTCGTATCATGTACCGTTTGTCTAATCACTATTTATTAATTATTTTTTATTGTTAAATAATTTTATATTTTAATATTTAGATTAAATTCGTTAATGATTTTATTTACATACTTAGAATAATTCAAAAATTATCACATTCTCAACTCGTGTCTAATCTCTATTAATTCATTATTATTAAATAATTTATATTCTAATGTGTAGATTAAATTCATTAATAATTTTAGTTGCATACTTAAAAAAATCCAAAAAATGTAATATTCTCAACCCGTGCCGCATTATACCGGTGTCCATTAATTTTTTATTTATTATTATATAATTTATATTTTATGTTTAGATTAAATTCGTTAATAATATTTAACTACATACTTAGATTGTTACAAATAACTTGTAAATTACTTATATCTTATATTTGAAATTCTGAATATATATTAACTTTTATTATAAATACAACTTATTTTAGATTATTTTCATAATGAAGTTAACATTATCTTATAAGTAATTTTTCTTTTAAATAAGATAACTATTTAGTCTTTTTTTTCTTTTTAATCATATATGACCTTTTATATTAGAATAAGAAAAGGAAATATTGAACTAGGAAAAATATAATAAAATGAAATATATTAAATTAGGTAGATATAAGAATTCCTATATTTTAGTAAGTTTCCAAACTTTCATAATATACCAAGTAAGCATATGAACCACCAAAAAATTACACGTCAGCTCGAAACTTCCTAGGCAGATGCGTAGGATATGATTATTTTTCATTTATCAGGAAGTAAAAAAACTACAAATTAGCACCGGTTTTGATAGGAAGTAAATTAGGTTTTGTATTTTTTTAGTAAATTAAAAGTGTTTACAACACCCATATAATTTCAAAATGTTGGGAGGGGGAAGGTAGTGCCCAACGAGAAATTGAATTGGGTCAATGAATACGGCGCGGTGTGACTTTTTAATAAATTAGTTTTGATTCAACTCGATTTTGCATTGAATTGACAATTTGCTCACCCCTAACAAGTACCATGTAAAGATAAGAATAAGAATAATTCTTGAAATGGAAAATTCAAATATAATCATCCATGTCCATTTTTTGCACTACAACTAAAACCCGAAATCACTGACGGACTTTTATCAAGGGATGCAATTCGTTGGCATTTACCAACCTACCGACGGACACCAACATATTTGGATTATTGAAAAATTTACTAAGGGTCCTGCCCATCAGTACATAGTACATATGCCGTCGACAGTCCCATTGATAAAAATAACGCAAACTATTAGCTCCATAATTTAACAAGGGATATGTCGGCGTCCACCAATGACATTTTTGTAAAAAATCAAAGCTCTTCGGTGATTTTATTAATAAAACTAATAATGTACGATGGTGCCATGCGGTCGATAGAATGGGGGCATTAGTTCATAGAAATCCTGTATTACCCCTTTCTCTCACTTTTCTCTCCTCCACCCACCACCTCCATCACTTACATTGCTAGCCACCACCACAACCATAGAAACAACCGTCACCCATCACCACCAACACCACCTTCATCGTTGTCACCCACTACCATCACGACTACCACAACTGCTGCCACCACCTCACAAGTAGGTATGCTATTATTTTTTTGTAATTTATTTATTCTATAATTAATTAAATATGATAGGTCGCCGCCACCACTTGAGCCACTTGACTCCACCTCCATATACCAAATTTAGGTAATTTACTACTTTTTAAGGTTTAATTCGTTGTTATTTAGATAATTAGGGCCAATTTCAATAATTAGCTTTAATCTTGGGGTTAATTAAGAAGTATTTTAGAAATTAGGAATCAATTGTAATTATTTAGATAATTAGGTCACTTTCAAAACTTAGTATTAAGTCAAGGGTTGATTAGGAATTATTTTAAAAATCAAGGTTTAATCATTTTATTTTTAGATAATTAGGTCTGATTTCAACAATAAGTGTTAGTTTTAGGTTTAATTAGGAATTATTTCAAAACTTATGGATCAAATTTTAATTTTTAGATAATTATGATTGATTCAAAATTTAATAATTATGAATTTTTTGAAAAGTAGGGTTATATCGAAAATAAATGTTAGTTTTGGTATTAGTTAGGACTCAGTTGACTATTTAGTTAGTTAGGACTGTTTTAAAAAAATTAGGGTTAATTTAGAAGTTAATTAGTCATAATTTCAAAATTAGGGTTGAATTATAATTATTTATATAATTAGGATTAATTTCAAAAATTAGGATTATATTGCTTAATTGGAATTTTATGGTCGAATTAGAAGTTATTTAGAACTTTGTGATTATTTATAGTTATTTTTATTATGTTATTCTGTTTGAATATACCATGGCCTTATATATATGTAATATTCTTGAATTATTTACATGTCGTTTATTTGTAATAATTAATCTTTGTGAATTTATTTGTATTGTGATTGTACTTAGTGTTGTGATTGGTTGGTATTGTGGTGACGTCAAAGATGATATGGTGTAAGATTCCAAATGAGAGGTTTTGTCCATCTAATAATGCAGCCGGTGTTTGAAATGTGGTGTCGAATGTTGTGTTTAGTATATATATGTTTTGAATTGTGTTGATAATATGTTAAATAACTGAATGCTGTTCACAAACCAACACATGTTGTTGGTAATACATTGATTATCGACAAATTGATTTTGTTCTTATTTCCACACTCAATCACCTTACCCTAGACCCATTATCGATAATTCTATCACCTATATACCACAGATTATTTGTGACTATATGTAATATTAATTAAACTTAATTAGAAAATCATAGGATGAGTTCCGATCGTAGTTGATATATAAACGGAGGGTGGACGGTTATCTATGCAAAGAGTTTGTGGATATGGTGGAGAATTTCATTCAATTTGCACTCACACATCCAGCAATGAAGGACAGAGAAAAACTGATGTATTCTTGTATTCATACCAAATGTATGAATTGTAGTTACTTAGATGTTGACGACATCAAGTATCACCTAAATGGACTTTTACCATATAGGAAGATCAGTAGGGCGAGGAGGAGGCCGAAGTACGTAGATGAGGACGTCTGGAGGGGTGGCAAGCAGAGTGGGTGAAGTTCGAGAATAAAGTGAGGTATGAGCAGGAGAGCAAGAATAAGTTAGCGAGCACTTCGACCCCGATACAAGGATTTTGAAACATATCACTGTGTCTCGATTTACGACTGGTCATGCACGTGAAATCGTAAGTAACTTTATATTTATGTTTGTAATTAGACATCGTAAGTAATTAAATAATTTTTTAATAATTGATTGTTAAGTATTCAAATAATTTAATATTGCGTAAGGAGAAGGGTCAAGAGGTTAATGTGTTTGAGACTTTTGTAGCTTTACACCAGAAGCCTTACAACACATATAGTGACCACAAATCAGCGCAGATAGCTGAAGTATATTTTTTGATTAATAAAAATATATAGGTGTGTGTGAGTGTGTGTGTGTGTGTGTGTGTGTCTGTGTGTGTGTGTGTATATATCGTGTATACTAAAATATTGGTTTTTAGGAGAAGTTTTAGAGACATTTAGATGAGGCACTTGCTAACTCACATGACCCGAATATGGAGGTTGACGAGGACGATGTCTATCTATCAACCGTTGGGGTGAAGAAGAGTCGATATTATGGCCAGGTCTGGGTAAAAATACCGAAATACCAAATATCATATTTACCATACCGAAAAAAATATCAAATATACAGCATTATCGGTATACCGAATTCGGTACGGTATAATATCGTACCGTAAACACATGGTATTGTTTCGGTATATAAAATGCTTGAAGTTACATTAAAGTATAGAAGGGTGTTTGATAGAATGGCCGAACAATGGTTACCTTCTATGAATTATTTTTGCGAAAAGAATGACAACGGTAAACTAAGGATAGGGCCTCCAAATGAAGAGGATTGGGAGAACGCAAAAGATTTTGTTTATTTTTTGAAAAGAATGATGTCACTTTATAGCTAAGTGCATCAAAAACTCCTACTTCTCAGTTGATTTATCAATCAATGATTGCATTGCAAATTGAGATCGAAAAAAAGTATAATGATGATTCGGATCCAACTCTTAAAAAGGTTGCAAGTGCAATGAAATTGAAATTTGACAAATATTGGGGGAATTAGAGTAATATGAGCCCTTAGGTTTTTGTCGCCAATGTCTTGGACCATAGATATGAGCTTCAAATGATTAAGGTTAGCATCAAGAAATTGGGAGTCAATCATGCCAAGGTCTAAGAGTTTGTTGATAAGGTTAAAAAAGACTTGGTGAATTTGTGGACGGAGTACAAGGAAATAAATGAAACGTTTGATAATGAGAGGCAAAGTATGCAAATAGAGAGTAATGATGGGGATGGTACTAATATCGGTGGTGGTGGTCTTTGGGATGAATTGTTCAATGATGTGGAAGTACAAAATGAAGAAGAGCAACTTCAAGAGATATATAATGAAGTGGATAAGTATTTAGCCGATGAGATAGAAAAATGATCTAATCAATCTTTCAATCTCTTGGTGTGGTGGAGAGGAAGTGAAACTAGGTTTCCAGTCCTTTCAATTATTGCTAAGGATATTTTTTCAATTCCAAACTCAACCGTTGCAAGTGAGTCCGCTTTTAGGTTGTGAAAGAGAGTTGTGGATCCTTTTAAGACGAGTTTGAGTCCTAAAATGGTAGAAGCATTGGTGTGCACAAATGATTGACTAAAAGCGGAGGAGTTCAATTCTTATAAGGATCCTACCGACGATGACCTTGATTTATACAAGGAAATCGAAGAAATTGAAAAGAGCAAGATTTTCAATTAAGTATAAATATAAATAATATTATTAGTGATTGCCTAATATTAATTGTAACACACACACACACACACACACACACACACACACACACACACACACACACACACATATATATATATATATATATATATATATATATATATATATATATATATATATTTTAGTTGCAAAGGGCATTCAAGACAATTCGTCTCAAACATGAATGGTGCTTAATTGYAATTRTTTTTCTGAAGTTTGAAGGTRTGTATATGACTTCTCTCTCTCTTTCTTTTATTAATTAGTATATTATTTGTTGAACCAGAGAGTACAAACACGATTGTGGAGCACCTTTACATTTATTTTTATTTTATGTATAGCAGGGACAATGAGAACCATATTTATATGTGGAAAATGACCATTCAAAAGGAAAACTGATGGTAAATTCCCAGGGAACCTTAATTTATTAAAAGAAGCATATAAACTAAATTGCTATCATTTTATATCATAGTTATTTCTATGCTATGCTTGTTTGAGAAATACTTGAATCTTTCCCTTCTTTTTTTTCAGGCCCGAACTGTAAGCACTCAAGTAATTCGATATTTTTAAGCTTCGACTTCTAATCAAGAAATCAAACTAATTTGTTGTTAATTGTATTATTTTTTAATGTTCGTTATATTACATTGTTGGGACATGAATTCCAATGTGTGTTTTAGTTTGATTGAGGAGATGCTTCATGACTTGAGTTGTGTAAACTAATATTTTGCAATGTAATAGACCAATAGTGGTTGCTCATTTATGGTTTTTCTTTACTTTAATAATCTCTAAAAGGTTTTTTATTTAAATCTTGGTACAACGATATTATACCAATATTGTATATAACTTTCGGTATACCGAATTTCGGCAGGTAAAGATCTCAGTACAGAACGATAACCTACCGATACCGTCCATGAATTTCGGTATACCGAAACCTCGGTATAATACAATATGAATTGTGTGTAATACCAAAAACTCGGTATATCGAATTTCGGTATATCAAAATGTTCGGTTCGGTATTGGTATACATTTTGTATATACCAAAAAAATTGGTATGGTATACGGTATGAGTTAAAATTTTCAGTATATCGTACCGACTCAACCCTAATTATGGTTGACTTGGCGGCTGCGAAGACTTCCAGAGGCGATGGTTCTTTCTCTTAGTAGGATAGTTGTCTTATACGCAGCTTCAGACGCAACAACTTTAAGCACATAAAACTTTAATCGAGGAGTAGCGCGATGTGTACGAGCGAGGCGCAACAGAAACGATCGGATCTCGAGGCTTGGCTCTGAATGGACCTCCAGGCGTAGCTCTGTAGTGACCGGTCGTACGCAGATGTCCCCTTCACTGCCTCTGCCTCCACCTCCTCCTCAGCCGTCCCATCTGTAGCCTTCGCCTTCTTCATGTGAAGCCTCCCATCAACTCTGATCAGCCTTTTCTATTTTTCAACAATTAGAATTTTAAGTTATGCAAATATGAACATATATATAGATTTTTAAAAAAAAAAAAAAAAACAAAAAAATCTGATGGGCAAATCGTCGTCAGTGTTTTTAATTAATTAAAAACACCGACGACATTATGTCCCTCGATATTTACGCAGGTATCCCTTGCTAATCACCGATAACAATATGTCCATTGATATTTACCAAAGGCAGGACCTCTCGGTATTTACCAACAAAAGAACCCCTCGACATATAGCGACAAAAAAGGTACATAATGTTCGGGTTGCAGACTGGGGTCCCCGTCGATATTCTCCTTGGTAAACGTATCGATGGCCAAAATCATTAATCAATAGTGAACTACAGATGATGAAAATATAGGCGTATCCGTTGACAATTTCGTCGATAATAGGTGTACCGACGGAAATATTGCCTTATAGTGGTAAAAGCACAATACAAAGTAACAATGGATAACCAATCTACATAAGAATCAAAAAAGCTAATTGACAATTAAAGCACGCAATACACAAATAGACAATGAGTGGGTGGTCCCGTACTGTCCATGTATTTTAGTGAAGTATCTATATTAATATATATATCTGTAAAGGACATGACATAGAAACTTATATTACCCACAATGATGACGAAACTCGGTTCATGAAATTAAAACATTCAAGAATTTTTGAAATTGGTTTGAGTGATATATGTCCGACCGTTATTCACTTGGATGGAAATTAGATGAAATAGAAGACTGACAAATCACATGATAACAACTTTCGGTATCAAAGAGCTATGATCTATCAGATATAGTAGATGCGGCGAGAGAACAGGAACGAAGGATATCATCTATTTGAAAAGAGCTCCGAGATCACTGGATTTTTTAGTGTTAGGATGACTGAGATGATTCTACATTATATGTCCATTTCCATGACATATCCACACTTAATAGGCAATTGATAGTGTGTGAACAATACAACCTCTTGGAATTCTAAAATAATAAAAAAAGAAATAAATACATACCTTGAGCATATAAATTTGCAAAGAGACGGTGCACAAAGAAGCAAAAATAAGCTGCTAGATTTTTGTGAGAAATTTTCAAAAATTCAATAGAATAGATGAAAGAAATTTGGGTAGAATAATGGAATAGATTTTGAATTTTTGTTCATCAATTATAAATGTGAAGATTCAATTCAAAATTTGAGTTTTTGTTCACCAATTTTAAAAATGCCTGCATTTTAGAGAGACAACAATTCACAATATGCATCGATTGTTCTGAGAGAGACCGATGCATATAGTATGAG
The DNA here is from genome assembly GCA_014905375.1 of Phtheirospermum japonicum. Lineage (NCBI taxonomy): Eukaryota > Viridiplantae > Streptophyta > Magnoliopsida > Lamiales > Orobanchaceae > Phtheirospermum > Phtheirospermum japonicum. The sequence continues at coordinate 1,698,714 of BMAC01000108.1, forward strand.
GTCAAAAGTATTAGCATCGGTTTTGGGGAAAAACCGATGCTATTGTTTTCCAATAACAGAGTTACAAATTTAAATTTATTATATGCATCGGTTTTCAGGAAAAAACCGATGCATCAAGTTTTGAAATTTTGCTCAGCCAAATTTTGTTAATTTTTTCCCGCGATGCGCGCCAAATTTAATTTACATAAGCATCGATTCTAATTAAGAACCGATGCTCGTATTGGGTTATAGGCATTGGTTGTTTGACCACAACCGATGCCCATTTATATATTCTAATAAAGTTTTTGGATTTTTTTATTATTATAAGCATCGGTTGTTTTGAATTAACCGATACTATTAAATTTTCATGGACAATATAGATATCGGTTGTTTTAGAAAACCGATGCATATAACTTGTATTTATTACAAAAAAAAAAAAAAAAAAAACTTGCTCGACTATATGCATCGGTTTCTGGGGAACAACCGATGCCTATAACTTTTTTTAATTATAAAAAAAATCCAGCGCGATATTAGGCATCGGTTGTTTACAACAACCGATGCCTGTAGTCCTATTCCAGTGACGTTTTTTGTAATAGTGTATATATCTGTAAAGAACATGACATAGAAACTCATATCACCCCACAATGATGGCGAAACTTGGTTCATGAAATTAAAACATTCAAGAATTTTTGAATTTGGTTTGAATGATATATGTCCGAACGTTATTAACTTGCACTAGTGCAAAAAAGTCGATTAGAGGCGGTGCATAAGTGACGGTTCAAAGAGGAACCGCTGCAAAATGTGCCAAGGTGGCGCTTATTAGCAAATAACCGTCACTTATAAAAATAAAGAAATTAAAAATTCCGTACGGGTGACAGTTATTAAATACCAACCGCCACCAATAATAGTAAAAGAGGCGGTTGATTTAGGAAGCGACTCTAATAAAAATTAGATAAATTATAAGACTGACAAATCACATGATAACAAGGCAAACTTGATCAAGTAGTAGCAAGGAAAATATCGGATGATTGAGTTTTGTTCAACTGAAGCTTGGTCTTTTCAAAAAGAATGTTTTTTGTTGCATAATCTAGAGTGGGTATATATAGCATCTCAATGCAATGGAGCAGCTCGAGAATGTTCAATCAAAAAAAAAAAAAGGAGTCCTTTTAAAAGTATAACCACAATCACCGCATGGCGCATATAGTGAACAAAAACCCGAAAGTTTGCGAAACTGGTTTCCTCTCTAATCGCAGACGCCAAGATGATGGAGGTAGTACAATCGAAGAAGAAGAGACAAGCTGGGACAGAATAAAACGGACAATGAATGTGATGGATTGGCGTTTGTATGAAGGCAATAATGAGCCCGAGACAGAGAAGGTGGTCATAAGAATGAATAAGATACTGCCCTCATCGGAAAAGGAATATGGTCAAAGTAGGTGCCTCGGGGTGGGTGTATGTATGTAACATAAATCAGCATGATGCAGCGTTTGAGGGAGTAACCCTTTTTGAATTATTCAAAGTTAGGCTCCAATTCAACGTGGCAAGGCAACAAGCCCTTCATCGGTGCCCAACTTCACGGTAAAATCGTAACATTTGTACCATCCTTGCTGCTATGCATGGAACTTTATGTCTCTTGATAATAGCATTCCTAGTTGTTGTTGTTTTTTTTTTCCTCATACGGATTTTGATCGTACGTTTTTAGGATTGAGTAGTCAGTAAAACTGTCATCTCTATGTTACAATGAGGAACTACATGAATCACAATTTCGACTTTTTTTTTTCCTTGGAGCCTTAACGACTTGTGTTTATATTTGGTTTGATCGCCTCATTTGAACATGTGACGTATTTGTAAACTTCACTTGACTCAACAGAACTAGTCTAAAAAATATAGAACTATTTGTACAAAATGGATTCCTTTATTATTTGAACACCCAAAGCCAATCAGTTATCTTTGGAGACTAATTTCTGTTTTGCTTTGAAGATTGATGATGGGGATATATTTAGTGCTAATGGCTCTTTTGATCATATGAACCCTCAACTAATTTGAAAATCGTGCAGCGGCTACAAGCGGCCTCGTTTTTGTTGTCTCAGAGTGTCCATCATTGGAGAGATTGTGATTTCGGCCGGCCGCTACACTTCAAAGAAGGTGCTTGGGAATCTGGACTACGATCACATTCTACTTTGTGCATATTATAGCATATATTACGGAGCATGGGACTAAACTTGAGGCTAAAACCCAGTTCTTCGGACTGTGGTCATGGTTAAGTGAAATAAAATAAGAGTTTTGATTAACAAATATAAAAGAGAACACAAATTAGGTATTTCTCAATTTTATTAGCATTTTTTTTTTAAATCTATAATTTTTGTCATTATTTTCAACGTATGCATTAAGTCAACTGGATAAAAAAAAAAGATTAAGCGTGTTCAAATATAAGTACTGTAAAATAAGTACCTAATTGAAAAAAGTTGTCAGAAGTGGGATTTGAACCCACGCCCTCGTAAGAGGACCAGAACTTGAGTCTGGCGCCTTAGACCACTCGGCCATCCTGACTGTTTGTCTTGTTTTAGCAATTAATTAATTATTAATTATTCTCTACTCTCAATCTATATATGTGCTTTGAAAGATGATTGATGTTATAATTATAGGTATAAAATTATCATAATATTCTTTTTAAAATAATTAAAAGTGTGAAATAATATAAAGGTAGGGGTAAAAGTAGTAAAGTAACCTTTAATTCTTATTGAGAAAGTAAAAAGTAATAATGATTATCTATTGAAAATGTAAATGCGATAGATAGAACGAGATAGCTTTTCTTCCTAATTATGATGATATAACCGAACGGGGGAGTAATATTCAAAGTAGCAGTTTTCGTTTACAACGCTCATGAGTCTAGCTCATCATTAACGACGTCATTTCTAGCTTCGTTTTAACTAAGCCCAAAACTCAGGTTCATAAAATAAGTAGATTGCGATTCAAAACAATTTCATTTGTTCGTTGGTCTCCACTAGATAATAGTGAAAAATAATGAATTTTAGGGATCAATACATTTTTGTAATAAAAAAAGTTGTATTCGATAAATAAGTATAAATTTTAGTGAAATACTATGAAATTCGATGACATAGTAGATATTTCATGATGTTGTATGAAATTTGACTGGCAATGACGACTGATGATAGTGGTAGTAGACAATATGAAATTAACATGGAATATGATAAATCTTTGTTCGATTAAATTTTTAAGAATTAAATTCGTAAGATTAACTTAGTACTTCTTATGTCATGGTTGGATCAAATGTGAAGTAAAAAATTGTGTCGGGCTAAATAGGATAATATCTTTTAGGTCAATTCTATTCGCACCTAAACTTTGCTAGTCACACTCATGTGCATTTTATTTACAAAAGTGTTACATATTTTCTTATAATATTCCAACACACTCACAAACACATTATTCACACTGCAATAAGAAATTTTTGACTTCATTTCCTCTCAATTTTCTAAACCCTAGTTCTTCAACCACAACAAATAATCAATAATTGATGGTGAAGAAGGCATGAGAACAACTAATGAAAGTTTTTCTTTCTTTTTGATCGATTATTTTTTTTCATTTAGCATACATATTGTTAGATTAAGTTAGAGATTTGAAAAGTCTGTTCGCTCTCGATTCGACACTGGTCAGTCGAATTTATGAACAAATTTTGGCAAAAATGAGCCGGCATATGTAACATGTTTCGGCCAAAAGTAGTCGACATATGTAGCATGTTTTGTAACCAAGTAGCCAAAATAAATAATATATTTCTTCATAAAGTAGCCAAAACATGACGTAAATTTCGGCATGTATCAGTCGAAATTCCTAAATATTTTTGGCCATTAGTCACCAAAATGTGATATAATTTTCGGTTAATATGTCAACCACTATTGGGTGAAATGTATGGATAATTAGAGCGATCACCTTTAAAATAGCACATAAATTTGCATATACATATATTAATATCCTTTTTTTCTGTCTATTTGTGATATGAATCAACACATATTTTGTAGAGTCTAGTGCCGTTAGTCCATTAAGAAATGAGTTAGTTATGAATTATACAAATAACTTCACATTACACCGATATTTTAAGACTTGTGAGCATTTGATAAGTTGCGTACACGAGGTTGTAAACAAGCTTGGAATGGTGATTGTGGAGAAAAGTTCAGACATTGAAGGTGTTAAGTGTAAGGCTCAGGTAATATTGGCTTGTGAACATAGTGAGAGAGATCGTGAAACCAAACCTAAATCTTTGCATGGGAGAAGTGACAATGTGGAGGTAGAGGACGAAGTTCGAGATGAAGAAGAAGAGAAATACTGCAACAAAAAATTTTTTGTGTCCATTTCTTCAAAGGGTAAATAAATGTCTGAAGATGAATGAGAACTAAATGTTGTTGATTAGAGTAGATTTGTCCTTATTTTTATTAGCTTTTTAGTTCGTTTTTCTATTTATTTTTGGTATAAGTTGGATAGATTTAGCTTAATTTCATATATTTAGACTTCCAACTTATTTTACCGCTTTTTGATCTAGATTGATGCAAATAAGTGATTATTTATGATTTTTTTCACTTTATAGCTAAGTAACCGGAAGAGTTCACTTTACCGCTAACCTTAACGGTTACTGAGAACCGATACTAACGGTTAGAATGCTGAATTCAGAGCTAACGGTAACTTTCCAGAACGGTTTTCCTTACAACCGTTGTCGTCGTCCAGAAATGCAAAAAAAATATACACCTAACGGTTGCTACTAACGGTTGCACCAACCGTTAGCAACCAACCGTTAGCGGGCCCAGGAAGCCCAGAAATAGATTTTTCGGCCCAGTTCACGGAAAAAACCCTATAAATACCCTTCTTAATCCGCATTTCGGGTATCTAGGTCTGTGTATGCGTGTGCTAACCCTAAAAACAACAATCCTAGGGTTGGGAATCCAAAATTCAGCAACTTAGGATAAGTTTTCAAGATCTACGATGAAGAACGACGTCCCGAGCGACAAAACGACGATTTTCCGTTCGAAGCCCGTTTCTTCAACGAAAAGAGACCTGAGTTCGTCCGATTTTCAGAAGTGATTTCCAGCAAGTTTAGCTTAATAATAAGTTCTCTAAACCCTTTAACAATTCTGAACTAACAAACTATGAACCTGCATGCATAAACTACTACGAATTAAACTAAGCATGTGATTTCTCAAGAACAAGATCAAATCCAAACTTCTCAAGCAAAAAAAAACATAGCATAAACTAAATTATCAATTAATTATCAAAACTAAAGCAATTATTAAACTAAGCATGAACAAATCACCACCAAGCATGAACAAGAGAATAAACGTAGCAACTATATTAATAATAAAACTAAAAATCTCAAGTCCAAACTTCAGCGATTCAATAGTTCAAACGATCAAAATAACTAAACGATTCGAAAACTTAAACGAAAACAATTAAATTCTAAAACTAAAATTAAACTAATAAATAACTAAG
>BMAC01000108.1:1740053-1761372 GCA_014905375.1 Phtheirospermum japonicum
TCGTTGCCGTCCCCGAGCAGTTGCCGCAGCCGAGCCGCCTGCTGCTGTGACATTGCTGCCAAGCCGGATTTCCAGCAGTTCCGCTCCCCGACAGCGCCTCTCCTGCTGTCGCCTCGTCGCCGAATTCCAGCCGTTTCGCCGTAGCCGCCTGCCGCTTCGTCGCCGGAGCTCCAGCCGCATTGCTCCTCCGCCGTGCCGTGAGGTGACGAAAGCTGCTCCTGGAATGTATATATGTGTGCTGTGTATAATATATATATATGATATATATGTGTGTGTTGTGTATGATATGTATATATGTATATTATGAATTGCATGCATTCTGTGTATTATATATATATATACATACATATATATATATATATATATATATATATATATATATATATATATATATATATATATATATATATATATATATATATATATATATATATATATATATATATATATATATATATATATATATATATGCATGTGTACAGTATATGATATATATATATATATAGTTATTAGAAGATGCATGCATGATGTATATGATATAATATGTATATACATATATGGTTAATGTTGCATGTTGTATATATGATTAATATGTTAATATATATATAATTGTTATATATGTGATTAATATATTAAACGGATACTTATCATGCTCGTTTGATTTTGTGGAAATCGAATTGTTTCATTGAAAAGTAACTTAAAGCATTGTTTGAATTAATTGAAATTAAAATAAGCTGTCGTCAATTTGAATTCGATTCAAATTCCTTTTATTTAAAAAATTTTTTGTTTTCCGCTGCGCGACGGCACCTTCTAAACCAACATAAAGAGCCTTATGTAGTTTGCAGACTACTGCTTGTTCTCCATCCTTTACAAAACCATATGGTTGCTCCATGTAAATGTCAGTATCTAATTCTCCATGTAGAAATGCATTGTCTACATCAAGTTTCTTTATAGACCAACCTTTTGTGATTGCCAAAGACAAGATTATTCTTATGGTGGCAGGTTTAACTACTGAGCTATAGGTGTCTGTGTAGTCTAATCCAGGAGCCTGTGTGTATCCTTTAGCCACTAACCTTGCTTTATATCTAACAACTGATCCATCTGAGTTCTTGTTTATCTTAAACACCCATTTTGATCCAATGATTTTTCCTGTAAGAGGGAGCTGGAACAAGGGACCAAGTTTTGTTCTTAGAAAGAGCCTGATATTCATCAGCCATGACATCCCTCTACATTAGTATAGTGATTGCTTCCTCAGGTTTTTTAGGCTCATGATTAGCATCCTTCATTCCTGCAGCATAAGTCTTTGGCTTGTGAATACCAGACTTTGATCTTGTCTGCATGTGATGTGCACCTGTATATCTGCATTACCCTACACAGAAGGGTCAATAGGAACAGGCATATCTATTTTCTCAATAGGTAAATCTATAGTGATTTGACCAATGAGAATAGTATGTGTAGAAGATGATGCTGGAGTGGAGTTGTGGTAAGGAACTGAGAGCATTTTCATTTGCTGAGGATATTTGAGTAGGAGAGCTAGAATGGTGATCATTGGATGCTTGCAGATTTTCTGATGGTGTCGAGGGAGTTGAGGTTAAGGTGGCTAGAGGGTCAAAATTTGAACTATGATCAGAGGAGTGTGGTTAGTTGTATTTTCCTTGAGACCATCAGTGATTGGAGTTTTAGACTTAAAAGGGAACACATTCTCTTGAAATAAAACATGTCTTGTTATTATTATCTTATTTGTAGGCAATAAGACTTTATATCCTTTATGATTAGGTTTGTAACCTATTAAAGGTTGAGGGTAAACTTTTTGGTTGAAGTTTATGTGATGAATAAGGTTTGAGGAGTGGGAAACACAAACATCCAAGATTTAAGAAAGTGATAATTTGTTTTCTATGAACTAATGATCTCAAGGGGAGATTTATATTTGAGAAGTTTGCTAGGGGTTCTGTTGATCAGAAAAACGGCTGAACTAAATGCTTCACTCCAATATTTTTCTGGGATATTGGACTGTGACATGAGAGATAGGGCCACCTGAACTATATGTCTATGTTTTCTCTCGACAAGCCCATTTTGTTCAGGTGTATAGGGACATGACATCTTGTCTACAATTCCAGATTGATCTAAGATTTGCTTGAGGCCTATAAATTCACCTCCTCCATCAGACTGAAGACACTTAATTGTGGTTTTGAACTGGTTCTCAACAAGAGTTTTGAAATTCAGAAAGGCATGTTTGGTGTCAAATTTAGCTTTAAGCAAATAAACCAAGTGAATCTTGAAGCATGATCTATGAAGCTGGCATAAATCTGTAGCCATTGTGAGATACAACTAGTGCAGGGCCCCAAAGATCACTATGAACAATATCAAGAATCTTATGATTTTGTGATTGACACTCAGAGAATGGCAATTTATGCATTTTTGAACTCAGACAATCAGAATACAAAGAGTTACTTTTATTATCAAGAAAAGGTAAATTACAACGTGTTAGAGCCCTTTTTACAATCTCATATGAGGGATGACCAAGCCTAGAATGCCATAAGCTTATATCTAATTTATTGATGAGCTGGGCTGAATTGACACTTGATTGGAAGCAAGGAGAACTTAAAAAACTTGAAGATTGTTTTTGATGAGACTGGACTGGGATAATTTTGAAACCGTAGAAACCTTTATTACTTGGTCCTTCCCAAGACATAATGAGGGGTGAAATTCAAAAAATACATTGTTATCTCTTGCAAACTGTGAAACACTGAGTAAGTTTCTAGTGATATGAGGAACATGTAAGAGGTTATTTAGGGCAAATGTGTGGTCATCAGAAATCACTAAAGAATTACCATAGTGAGCTATGGACATACCTGGACCAGTGGCCATTTGAATTGTCTCGGCTCCCTGATAATCAGTAGACATGTTCAAATTTGCTAACTCATATGTTAAATGGTTGATTCTGGATACCAATAATGCTCATGATTTTCTTCCGATCCTGCAGAACCAAGGCTGACAACATTGGCCATTGGATTGTTACTCCCTGTCTGATCTCTCTACTGGCTCCTCTCTCCATTATTGCCTTGATAGTTTGAGTCAAACCTATAGTAGCACCTATCAGCCTTGTGGTTATTATAACCACAAACTTGACATCTTGCTTTGTTGGCACCAAATCTGCCTCCTCTTCCTATGAAATTATTTCCTCTTCCTAAATAACTTCTTCCTCCTCTTCCTTGAAACTGGTCTCTATTGACTTGGTGCTGATAGGAGCCTCTTCCTCTACCTCTTCTTGGTCAAAATCTTGATCCTTGGGTGGTGAGATAAGCACTAAACTGTGTGCCATCACTGAGAGTGTCCATTCCGTCCAGTCTACTCTCAAAACTCAACAAAACAGCATAAGCCTCTGCCATTGTGAGTTTTTTAGGTCTTGTGGTAAGATAAACAATTAATGGATTGTGTTCAGGCCCCAATCCATTCAAGAGATACATTATCTGATCACTCTCACTAATCTTTCACTAATTGAGCCGAGCATATCATAGGTAGTCTTAATCTTTCAAAAATATTCCCTTACCTGCAAACCTCCCTTTTTAGTGGACTGTAATTGTAGTTTTAATTGCATGATCGTTTCCCTATTATGACAGCAAAGCTGGTCTTTAAGCAATCCTAAATCTCTTTAGCATTATTGAGGCCCACAGTGATGACAAGTATGTTCTCAGTCAAAGAAGATAAAAGCCAGGAGACAATAATTTGATCTTGCTTCATCCATTTAATAAATTGTAGATTAATCATATCTTCTTCAGTAAATCTATATGGAGTGGGATGCTGACCATTGATGAGTCCTTCCATTCCATATCCACGGATGCTGCTCCCATAGTAAAAAGTTGCTATCATTAAGCTTAATACTTACCAAGTGACTTTGCAGCTGGATGGTTTTAGAATTCTGAAAAGATGCGTGTGGTCCTTTTGCCATTGTTGCATCTGATGTCGCCATCAGTCAAAAGAGAACAAAGGTTTTGATAGTGATGTATCAGAGTATGGCTCTGATACCATGTAAGGAAATAAATTCAAGCAGTTCATTAAATGAGTAAAACAACAAGAAAATATTTTTGTATGTATATTCAAAATACTTTTCTGATTTCTGGATGAAAGCTGCACAACCGTTTTATCATATATATATATATATATATATATATACACACACAGAACAATGTAGATCAATCTAGAAGTTTGGTTTACAACCCTAAAGGTGTTGCTACACCATAATAAGGTTGCCTGCATTGGATCCCTCATTATTCATCACAGTTGTTCGTTTTTTTCTCCATGCACACGTCTGTTGCTGCAGTTTGTCTGCATGCTCAATTTTATCATCAAGTGTTGAGTCATCTGCCTTGTTGGCATTAGTTGCTGACCTGCCATTGCTAATACCCACAAGTAAATTAATATTTTTTTTTCATAATAACATAATAAAATAATACAACTTCCACTAACCAAACGTTATTTAACATGCTACAATAAGACTTTCTTTAAAATATCTAAAGAAATCAAGTTTATACTATTCATTTCTTTGACTTTTTTTTTATCTCTCGAGCAACCGGGTCGAACTGCAACTAGTGATTCCTACGTCAAGGACTTCGATGGGAAAGAGCCATGGAAAGTATGAACCGAATTTTCATTCGTAGCAACCAGCTCCCTAATTTAATCTGTAGAAGTCGGTGGTGAGGTGAAAGTCTCGGGTGAAGCAATTATACAGCAAACAATATCAGGAGGCTATGATTAAAGCAGTCTTCATCTGCTAGAGGTAGTAACAGTTCAAACGATCCCACTACATCAAGACCCTTTCGACGCCCAGGCCAGAAAAAAGCCATCGATAAGCGCGTTGAGGTACTTTCTTTGCCTGCTTTTCTTTCTTCTATTCATCCACTTATATTAATAGAAGAGAATCGACGAAGCCAGGAGCGGAAGGAGGGACTTGAACCCTCAACCTCAGCCTTGGCCCCAGAATGCCAAAAGGTGGGGGAGCTAACTAACATACGACACAATTTCACTTCACGTCACGGGTCAAACTTAGCTTAATAGAAAAGGGTGATTCTCCTACTACATGCCATCGAATAGTAGAAAACTGATTCACATGAGCCTTCAAGATTTAATAACTAAGAAATGTTTTCCTTCCTTTTGGTGAGAAGGCCAAAATCCACAAGACAGAGATTAATAGTGTGGGTACATTTTTTTTTTATCATTCATAATTATAGTCCAATACTTTAACTCTCTTTGCAAATTGATGCTTAGACGTATTATACCGACCATTAAAGCTTACTCAATTATTATAATCTACTTCTCTGACTTTCTATAGATTCATCTGAATGTGTACCTTCTTGTCAAATCCATTTTTGCTCGCGTTATTTCCAGTCCTCATATCTCGAGTTGAAGTAATCAATTTGGCTAGCGGTGTATTTTAACATCTATTGAAATTTAGCTCCATCAGAGTCAACGACCTATATATTTCATAAAAGCTTCTGTTATTTTCAGTCCTTATCTTGTGTTGAAGTTAATAGTTTGGCTAGTGGTAACGAGCTATATATTTCATAAAACACAATCGAAAAAGCAAAACAGAAACAGAGAGAGAAAAAAAAGAAAAAGAAAAGGATAATGGGGAGGCAGAGCAAAGGGCATGCCATCATGATATCGGTCCCATACCAAGGACATATCAACCCATATACCAATCTAGCTCTCAAGCTCGCGTCCAAGGGCTTTACCGTAACTTTCGTTCATCTCGAATTTGTTCACTATAAATTGTCTAAAGCCCACCATAGCGCCAGTAACGGCGAAGCCGTCGATTTATTTTCTGAAGCCCGCGAATCGGGCCTCGACATACGTTACGCAACGATCGGTGATGGTTTGCCTTTGGAATTCGATCGAGATCTACACTTTGATGAGTATTGGGAGATGATATTTTGCGATTTTGAAGCTCGGGTCGATGAATTTGTTGCGGAGATTATTCGATCCGATCCATATTCAGTTTATTTCTTGGTCACCGACACAGTTTATACATGGCCCGGAAACATTGCCGACAAATACGGCCTTGTGAACGTCTCATTCTGGACGCAGCCAGCTTTGGTGTTCTCTTTAGTCTACCACTGGGACCTTCTAACACAAATGGGTCATTTTCCAGCTAAAGGTATTCATACGCATGACCATACGTTTTTATATGCATACATACATGTATACTTACCATTTAGTGCTAAATTTGAAACATTTTGTGGCCATTTAATCATCTTTTTGTCCTATTTAGTGGGCCAATTAATCTTATTAAGGGATTAATAGGCCAAATTGAATGTATCGCCCCTAATTATAAACTGATATGCATATTATATCATGAGAATTAATTACATACTAATAAAGTGAAATTCCGTACTTAAACATTGGGCATGAATTTCATACTATAATAAAATTGAAACATTGACTTCCATACTTCAGTAGCATCATCTGATGTGATTATTCATTTTAGGGACTTTTGATATTATTCAGATTATTTCGTTATTGGGCGTATTTTTAGAAGGGGTAAATCAGTCCCCATTAAGCTATCACTTATATAGTAATAAATTGGAATAGGAATATCATGTGGTATAACATGTGTTGCTATAGGCCTATTCGTTCACTTCTCTTTAATTTAATCAAGTTGGGGGAAGTGGTTGGACACAATTCGGCCACTCTTAATGGAAAACTGAAAAGTTTAAGACTGCATTTATTTATGGTTTCTTGGGTACTATTTGGATTTCCTTGAAAATAATAAAGTTCCATTCAGACAATTCCAAATTCAGTAATTAATTTATAAACATATTGTATTTTTTTACTTGATGTTGTATCGTGCAATTTTGATGATGACATGCATTGGCTTTACGTGCATTTGGTCTCTATTTATTGTGTAATGGTGAGAAATGAATGTATACATATGCATATATCATTCCGTGCACTATCTTTATCAAGTATGTCCAAGTCAGAGCGCATTTTAAATAGTGTTTCTTGTAATTATAAAGGAAAAACTATTTTTGCCTATCGTAATTGTAATGTTTTTATGGTTTACAATCTAATGTTTATTTTTTTTGTTATTAACAATTCAAAGTATGTGGGTTTTGCTCCTTGCAATCTTCAGTCTATTTTTCATTCAAAATATGGTTAAATCGAACCACGTAAATCTCATGCCTCATTTTAAAAATATGAATACATTGTCCAACATAATAATTGGTGATGAGGCATGATGTTTACGTGATTCGATTCAAATATTTTTCAAATGAAAAATAGCCTGAAGGTTACAAATATCAAAACCCGCATACTTTGGTGGTTAATAACAACAAAAAAAATATTTGGTTGCAAATCATAAAAATGCTATACGGGTGACAATTTTGCATTTGGTTGCAAATCATAAAAATGCTACAAGTACGGGTGACAAATTTTTTTTTCCCAATTAAGTAATGCTACTTGAACATTTAGTTGGACAAAAAGTTAACAAAACCTATTAATATATCTCCTACATGAATTATATTACCTTCTTTCACTTTTTTTTTCTTCTTTTTTCTACTTGGGTGTGTTTGACCTCATTTAGGGATAAAAAATATTAATAATTAATTATATAAAAACAAAAATAAGATATATTTTTTAAAATTAGATGCTAATTTTTAATATGAGTTGTTTCTTTATCTTTTCAAATTATAAAATTAAATCTTTGTGTAATTTTATATATTTTATTTTTTTTAACTTTAAAAAAAGTTGGATAAGACCTATCAATATCTCACGAGATGAAAAATGAATCTCCTATTAAAATAAAATAAAAAATAAAAAAATTTAACTTTAAAAATATAAACACATTATAAACAATATCACAATTAACTACATAAAAAAATATATTTTTTAAAAAAATATCACAATTAACTTTAAATCTTTGTGTAATTGTATATATATATATTTTATGTGGTTAATTGTGATATTTTTCAAAATGTGTTTATATTTTTAAAGTTTTTTTTTTTTAATTTTAATAGGAGATTCATTTTTCATCTCTTGAGATATTGATAGGTTTTGTCCAACTTTTTTTAAAGTTAAAAATTAAAATATATACAATTACACAAAAATTTATTTTATAATTTGAAAAGATAAATAGAAACAACTCATATTAAAAATTAGCCTCTAATTTTAAAAAATATATCTTATTTTTGTTTTTTATATAATTAATTATTAATATTTTTATCCCTAAATGAGGTCAAACACACTCAAGTAGAAAAAAGAAGAAAAAAAGAGTAAAAGAAGGTAATATAATTTGTCTAGAAGATATATTAATAAGTTTTGTCTAACTTTTTGTCCAACTAAATGTTCAAGTAGCATTACTCTTACGAAAGTGCATAATTTGTCGCGTATTTCTCTCTTTTGATAAATAATTGTGCAATATTATAATGTCTATTGAAATGTGTACGTATCATGCAATGCCCAATAATCTTGCTAAACACACTCATTATCCACACATTTGTCAATATACATATTATCGTATTCCTCGCTACCCAAAAAAAATCACTATTCAGATATGATTTGACAAATGTGGGCTTAGAATTTGAATCCTCATTAACACTTTTTTAAAGGATGAATAACACTCCGCTTGAGCAATAGTTCTCGGTGTTTACGGCTATAGTATAGAAATCACCCCAAAAGAATTGCCTAATTAAAAAAAACAAAAACATTTTGTCAGGTATGTGGTTAAATCGCCCAAAAGATCGATGATTTTGTACATTTGGATGTGTTAGAATACTAAAGTTATGGGTAGATTCAAACTCAAAAGACATGTTTTTACGAGTCACTATGTTATTTGAAACCATTCCTTTCAGTAATCTTAAATCTTTCAATTTCACAATTTGTGTGTATTTTTCTTATCCCGCAGATAAAACTGAGGAAATAAATTATATTCCTGGAGTCAAGTCAATAAATACAAAGGATTTGATGTCATATCTCGAAGAACCCGTCTTATCAAATATAATGGCGAGAAGTACATACCTCTCGTTTGAGAGAGTGAAGAAAGCAGATTTTATCTTACATAACACAGTTGAGGAATTAGAACCAGACGTAATATCAGCTCTCAACAAATACCAGCCCAATTATGCAATTGGCCCAATCACTTTCTCCAGAAATCTAGCTTCAAATAACGTCAGCAAGAGTTTATGCTCCGAATCGGACTGCACCCAATGGCTCGAGTCCAAGTCCCCTGCCTCAGTATTGTACGTCTCCTTCGGTAGCTTTGTTCATACTAACAAGCAGATTATTGAAGAGATAGCTTATGGGCTTTTGCTTAGTGAAGTCAACTTTATATGGGTTGTTCGAGATGGTATCCTTGACTCCGGTGATGCTAGTGTTTTGCCCGTTGGATTTGAAGATGAGATTAGAGAAAAAGGGTTAATAGTTCCTTGGTGTAATCAAATTATGGTTCTTTCGAATCCGGCTGTTGGAGGGTTTGTGACACATAATGGGTGGAATTCGACGGTTGAGAGCATGTGGTTTGGTGTTCCGATGATCTGTTATCCGATAGCATGTGAGCAACCCACTAATCGGAAATTAGTGGTTGATGATTGGAAGATTGGGATTAATCTTGTTGACGGGGAATGTGTTGAGAGGATTGAAATTGCCGAGAAAATAAAGAGTTTTATGAGAGGAGATTTTATTTCAAAGAGTTTAATGGTGGAGGCGGATAAAGTAAAGGGAAAAATGCGAAAAGCGTTGGAAACTGATGGGTCATCTGAGATAAATTTTGATCAATTTATCAAGGACTTGGAGGCTAAAATTCATTCCAAAGCTGCAAATGTGGACAAATTATGCTAACCAGCTAGCTATGCAAGTCGTGATCAATGATCATATATTGTATTGACGTGTATTATGCGCATTCAGAACTCAAGTCTTGAGAATTAGTGAGGTTGTTTGCTTTGATTTTGGTTGAATAATACGCCTGGATAAGAAATCAGACTTTCTAGTAGAAGAAGTGAATATGCAATTCTTCAAAATTAAGCTCATTTGTAAAAAATGCTTGTTTTAATATATATTTATACACACGCGCGCGTGCGCGAATATAATCAACAAATATTACACGTTTCAAGACGAATACAGAAAATTTATTTTGATGGGCACCGAATCATCGACACAAATAACACAGTAATGTACAAGATAGAGAAAAAAACAAACCAACAAGTCCTTAAAATTATACTAAAATTTTACAACATTACATAACAAGTCATAAAAGTTGAAGAGAAAAAAAAATCAAGTTCTTATATTTTGAAATTGACTTACAATAACATCAATGCTTACATTCAAAATCAAATCCTTCTCTAAATACTTAACCAAACAATCATTCAATAATTGATCCCCATGTTACTATTCAATTTATTTTATCATACGTCATTCCAAAAAATATTCTTTCGACACTTGTAATCGCCACAGGAAGAAGCACCACTAACTTCAAGAGCAAATACACTTTTGGATGAGTTTCATACTTTTGTGTCTTAACAAGACTCATGAAAAGCTCATTAAGGTTCTTCATTCAAAAATCTCTCATCATTTCGAACATTAACAATGAAGTTTCGAATTGAATGTTCAAAAAATAACAAATCAACACTTGGAAATTCACAAGGATAGAACTCGGCAAGTCGAATGAATTTCACAAATAATTAATTCTTACTTACCTCACAAAACTGATTTTCAAGTTCTTTCAATTATAGATCAATGACACTTAAAAAAATTTCAACTCGAAAATGATGAAAATTCTCACCTGCGGCATACCACCGCGAGACTTTTATCTTCACCAAACAACATAATTTTCTCCATGTTAGGGATATCAATGTTACGCTTTATCATAAATGAAGTAACTTTATTCCATTGAGAATCCCATATATTCTCACTCATCTCTTGTAAATTCTTCTTAGCCACATCAACCATTGCCATAGTATTCACAATATTTTCATCACTTTTTTGTAAGACCATGTTCAACTCATTTATGTTTCCAAATACACTCATCATCAAATGTGCACTCTTAATTTCACCAACATGTTTATGATATGCTCTTATTTTGTTCAAAGCTTTAAATCCCCGAACAACAAAAGCATTCCCTCCAGCTGAATTTTCAATCTTGAATAAATATTATGGAAAATAAAAGTTTACATCCTTTTCAATATTACATTCAAGCTAAGATTTATAATTTGCAAACCATTTAGGGTTAAGTTTTTCGCAATCTTCCCCAATAGAAATTTGAGAAAAGTCGTAGTTTTTGGGTTGACAAGGTCTTTTTAGAATATATGCTCTCCTAACTATATATATGTCATGTGGATGAATATCAACGATCTTTATTCTCTTTCCTGGGTCTTAAGGAAGATTTTAACATCCATTGCAGTTAGTTCCCCCTCATCGTTTGGGGCTTGATTCATTGAACTAGTCTCGTGGGATACTTGCTGGCGAAGAGGGTTTAAACTAGAGGCATCTCCGCATTTTTTGTGTAATTTTTTTTTCGAAAAAAGTTGAAATATCTCTCTCATTCATTCTCTTCATTCTACATTATTTAATAAATACGATACTTAATTATACATATAAAAGAAACCAATTAAATGTATTAAGAATAAAGATCTTTATAGATAAAAATAAAACCATTTTCCCAAAAATCAAACAACTGCCAATGATAAAACCACAAACCAAATTAAAGCCCAAACAATAACATATATCATTTAATCATAAGTAACTAAAAGATTCCTTAACAAAACCGAGTTATGGAATTTAGGATTTCAAATGCCAAAAGTCAATATATGCCCAAATTTAGATTAGGAGTTTTAAGATATAAATAGAAGAATCTCCTTGTAATTTGATACTTGATTTAATCACCAAAGGAGAAAAAGTTAGAGCCAAAGCTATGGTTCTCTAGCAAATAGTTTTTGTTTTTCTTCGACAACTGGACAGTCTATTTTTATGTCTTTAGTTTTTTTATGTGCTTTGCAATCGTGTTTGTAGGCAATTTGGGTTGTTTTTTAATTTTCTTTTTTTGAACTTTGTAATTTGTTTGGGCTGGACTTACTCTCTTTGGGCCAACATACATACATGCCTTACTTTTAAATATGTGGGGCACTTAATGTTTTTCGTTTTTTACCTTAGAAATTCTATAAAGAAAATTTTGGGCCGTTGCCACCCAGGCCCCACTATACATCCACCACTGGTCTCGAGGTGTATTGTTTGTACATGTGTGAGGACTACTCTTTATCTCCCAATGTTAAGGACTTTTTTGGAATTTTGTTTTCTTCCAAGAGATTTTGTTTCAAATGATTCTACATAATAATGATAAATGGTTAGAGTAAAGTGATTAATATTTGTCAAAATACTAATATAAAAAGTAATTAGTTTCTTCTATAATAACATACCTAATCTAAAATTGAGCTTTTGATCATATTTAGTGAGCAAAAGTGATGAACATTTACAAGAAATAGTGAAGAAAGGTTATTAGAAAAATGATGAGCATTTAGCATAATAGTTTATGGGAATATTATTTCCGTTGTGTGTCTCCCTTTTTATAAGTTTAAATTCCTAAGTTTTATATTTGTCTTTCTAGATATATTCAAAGAATATGACCTTTATTTATATATATAAATTTATCTTGTAATCCAAGTTATTTATCTAAGGTAATAATCTTGTAATAGTAGAAAAATATTATTTTCATATTTACCTTTTTCCTAAATATCAAAATATTGATTAAAACTACTTTTGATATGTTAGAACTCTTCTAAAAGTTGGAGATACTTATTGTGTATAAAAGATAAATTTTGAGATTTCATTTATATACATTAAGGAATACAAAAAGCTCGATTAAGGGAACTAAAGATTAGGGAAGTTTTCGTCCATTCTTGATGTTATACTTCAAGACAAGACGTTGTCATCTTGAAGGTTTTTGGACGACTCGATTATGATTTTCAACAATCCACTCGTGGAGTATTCATATATTACTAGATGTTTTACTATTTTTCATATCATTGTAAAACAATCGTATTTTCTTGTAATATCAGTGCCTAAGGACGCATCCTGTGAGTTGTCAACTCTAGGTAAATTTCTTCGTGTTTTGTTAATTATGTTGTTGTTTTACAGAATGCTAATATTGGTGTTACCAACATCTTGACTAATAATCAGTCCCTGATACATTTTACTGAGCTTCCGTGGCCTAAGAAACATTCAATTGGCATCAAGAATGGTAACTTGACGTTATTAAGTGATGATTCGTTTTACTCTATATTGTAAGGAATTAAGGATACTCTTTAGAATGTTATCTATCGACTATCAACCTTTGACGGATCCAATTATGCCGTCTAGAAAGTGAGAATGTGTGCACATGTCAAAATCATGGACAAGAGAGCATGGCGTTTGATACTCATTGGCTGGAAACCACCATCGCATGATGATGAAGATGGTGATGATATCTCAACCTATTTAGAATCATTTCAAATTACCCGTCAGTTAAAGAAGCATGAGAAGCACTACAACTCCTCTGCGAAGGCTCCAAAAGTGTTCAGTGAACTAAACTTAGAATGCTTTCAACCAAGTTTGAATACTTGAGAATGGAGGAAAACAAAAACATTGTTAGGTATAGTGCAAAGTCACTTGATATTGCTAATGACTGAAATGTATTTCAGTCATTGGGAAATCCCGTTTTGATATTGCCAATAAGGATATTGGACAGTGACAACCTGTAAAGAAATCTCTCACATTACTATACTATCCATCAGCATATTATGATGAAGTGAGATGACAAAACACCGCAGCAGCAGAATAGGCGCTTCCGAGATGACTATACACATCAACAAATATTATTTTTGTAAATAACAGAAACAAAGACGTAAGAAAAAACTTGGGAAATAGTTTATTTTTAAGCAATTATTCTTTTTCTATTTTTTAAATTAAAAAACCCGAGGGGAGTAAATTACCCTCGGAAAATCCCGAGGGGATCTATTCCCCTCGGAAAATCCTAAGGGGAATTTACTTCCTTTGGTCTTTTCGAGGAGTAAATGCACTCGGTAAATTTCGCCTCGCAAAGTCTTCGGTAATAATGGTGGCAAACATTGGCGCCGTATTTTTGAAGGATTTATCGAAGAGAGCATTACCAAAGGTATTCATCATCGGTAATGATCTCGGTAATAATTACCTTCAGTAATATCCTTGGAATTTCCGAGGGTAATATTTCCCTAGGTGTTTCCCTAGGTAAAATACTATCTTATTGTAGTGCACTGTATGATAAAAATTAATTTATCAATTATATTACTACCAACTTAAACCCAACGGTCCCTTGCAATGACATCAACAACTTGACCACTCTCTATTCACTAGGGATTGGTTCAAGTTATAAACACTTATTCGTTTATATTAATCTATCCGGCCATAAGTATACGGTGTGGATGTAGTAAAAAATGAGAAAGGTAGAACCCAGAAGGACCATATAATGGTTAAATAATGATAAGTAATATAATATAGATAATGTAATTTTATCTAAATGATAGAAAATGATCGGGTTGTGTCATGTTATAAACGACGAACATAAACTAATTTAAATTATCAATTTAGAAATTATCCAAAAGAAAATCACACTTTGTAAAATTAAGAAAAACAAGTGTAAGAAATATTCCGGGGTTGGGGGTCATAATGAAACCCTCATGTACATCCTTTTTATTTTATCAAGTATACTGCAATTTAACTCACTTATAAGCCAATTACGATTGTAGTATAACCATTCTCTCGATTTTAAACCTTATAATAGATTCTAAGTATAAAACAACGTATCTGTTTGAATCATACTTAGTACTGCAAAAGGCTTTGAATATTTTTACGACTACACTAATAATATCAAACCTCTCGATCTTATTAACTAGAGCGTTTCGTGTTCGAATGTATATTGATAAACCTCATCTCTCAGATTATGATTTATCAAACTATTAGTTTTAAAAGGTTGTCAAGCAATCACAACTTTTAGAAACACAAATGTTTGTCAAGTAATTATGAATCAATAAAATCAAAAATAAATAAAAGGATCATACTTAAATCGAAATAATTATCAAAACATTATTCATACGAAACCCTAGAACAAGGAAAATCATATAGACATGTTGGTAAACTTAGTTAAGAATCTCATCTAACATTTAGTTTGCATAATGAAAATTAAAGAGAAAGATAAACTCTTGTAGCATGTGGATCTTTCAATCTTCATGCTTTGTGTTGTTTCTCCTCTAAATTCTTTCTCAAACTGGCTCAATCTCATAATTCTATACTAAACCATGGTGGATGATATTTTCTGATAAGAAGTGATACAAAACTTGATGATTCTACCCAACTTCTGGGCTGCATTTTATAGTTCAAACTGAAATCCCAGCATTAACTCTGAATTTGAGCCATTTTGTAATATTTTTGACACGTTATCGACCCAAATATCAATCGCTAACTAGGTTGCTAATGGTATTCTTGAGAACAACTCACATTAGCGACCCAACTATCGACCGCTAATGGGGTCAATAGTGGCCTCCTGGGCTCCCTTGTTCTAGTGGTTTCGTGGTCTTGCTCAAGTTTTGGCCTTATAATCTATTTTCTTCCTTAGCTTTGGCCCAACTATCTATTATTATCATCTTTTAGCCCAAGTAAGCTCCAAATTCCTATAAAAACAACAAAACATATCAAACATGTATTAATGTTTAAAAAAATATAAAATGAAGCCAAAAGACGTTATAAAAGCAATATCAGTAGTTGAAACCTAAATAAATAAGTCCCAAAATGTGCTTAAAAATCGTGTTTATCACTCCTAGACCTATTTTTCTATGGAAAGTTGTGGAGGTGTGATAAGCTTCTAGTAGGTCGGTGCAATAAGCTTTTATAAACTTGTGTCCAACCTCACTTCCTAGGAAGGTGTGGGGACCCACCTCTATTCCTTCATTGTAAACTCTTTTCTCTCTGTTCATCAGCACCCCCTTCAATTGTTCTAACTCAACTTTCAGTGAGGTTTTTTTCGCCGCCAATTAAGCTAGATGGGTCTTCTACGAGTCTGTTTTAGCCTTTGATGCCTCACATTCCTCTAACGTATTTTCAGGTTTCATTGGGCATCGTCTAGTTGACCTTGGGTCAATGAGAGCTATTTGACCTGCTCGTTAAAATCTAGCATGAGTTGGGTGGTGCGATCTTTCCATCTAACCTCCTTTTCTTTTTGTTGGCGTATGGCTAGGAGTTTGCTTGCTATGGAGATCAAGCTTGGGATAGCCTGTGGGGATAAGAGAGTATGAGTATCTGTAAGGTTGGAAATGGTTAAGTAAGAGGAGATATGATAATTGTGATTACCTAAGCAAAATGTTGTGATACCATAGCTATTTGATGGGAGTCGCTGAGGCCCTGGAGTAACACCTTGTCGGCTAAGTGAACTTGCAGGGTAAGAATTTGTTAAGGTCTTATGAGGCCGTCGATCATGGTGGCAGGAGTCAAGCTTGATACGTCAGTGGTATGGCGTCTTCTTAATTTCTTCTGATGGACAGGTGGTGCCGAAAGTTGGGGAGATGGAGGTCGTGTGCCTATGTTCTTAATATGCCCAAGAGTAATAGACAAACTGGTTGGTTTAGGAGCATGTCTAGAACTCCCTTTACGGTAACATTTTCCTTGTCCTAGCAAACATGCTCCAAGATGGTTCTTACCACATTTCTAGCATATGGCTTTGTTGCTCAACCCTTGTTGACTGATCTCGCCGCCAGTTTTCTGTTGTTTGCCTTGGATGGAACTTCCTCCTACCCACTTCCTCTTATTCACCATAGTCATGGGTCTAGGATTCACCTCATCTACTCCAAGACTTGCCTCTACATCTTGTGCTTTTTTAACCATTTCGGCATATGGGAGATCACCTTGCGCTGATAAAATACCAGCTAGTTGGGACCTCAAGCCTCTCTTGAACCTCAACGACTTCTTTTGTATATACAAAATCTAAGAACATAGACTATTCCTTCCATAATAGCAATATCCCTTTCGTACACAAAGTCGAAGGTAGAAACTAAAGCTAAAACCACATTCAAAGCAGGAAAACAAACATACAAAGAAAAAGAAAGCAAAAGTCGAAAATGAATCCCAAGTAATAAGACCCTTAATATATAATGATGATTGTCTTTCTCCTCTTCGAAGAACTCTCTCCCGTCGAGGGGTCGTCTCTAGGTGGTTTACGTCTAGGACAGAGTGGGTCAGTATGCTCTAAGGTGTAACATCGGTGAATACAACCATGTATTCTACCTTCTCCTTCCCTTTAGAAACTTCTTTACGATTTTCCTTAGGAGTTTATTCTTCGGCCTCCTCTTCCTCAGGGTCTTCCTCTTCCTTGGTAGCCTCTTCGGTTTCATCGTTGAGTTCATCCTTCTCAGTAGCCTCTTTGGTATTTTCTTTGGGCTCCTCGACTACCTCCTTCTCGGGTACTATCTCTTTGGGTGCCTTCTCTTTTGGGAAGGTTTGTGGCCACTCACACACAATCAAAGCGATAAACCTCTCGTAATACACGATGATGTGAGAAACGTGCAGGTGGACTATCGCAAGTCTAGTGTGTATCTCGTCTCTTTGAAGTCTCTACTATATGGGAAATTGCTCAGTCGTTAGATGAGCCGCTTCATAGCCGTTGGTGGCACTTCTATTTTCTTTCATAATACGCTGCAAACGGTGCTTGATCAGCAAGTACGACCCCACCGTGTCTCTCTTCAAAAAGTCGTAGCTAGCAAGCTTCCATGCCTCGGGAAGCAATCGGGCAAATATTCATCCAATTTACACAAAATGGAATGTAATCGTGAAATAATATGGAATTAAGTAAATAAATGAATGCTTGTAATGGATTTTGTACCTTGAGGACATGGATGAGGACTCAATGAGAGGAATGAAAACTATTAATTAAATTTAATATTCTCTTTACAAACTTTTAGTTTTTAAAAGCGAGTCGAGTTTATAGAAACAAAACAAAACTTGGCTCTGATACCACCTTGTAACGTCCCGATTTCTCTAAAACGAAATTGGTTTATATTTTAAAGAACTAAAATTTATTGAAATCACATAAATGTCAAATTTTCATAAAAACAATGTAAAAAGATATAAAATATCAAAAGCAATTGAATTTACGCAGCGAAAAAATGATAATAGAAATAAATAAGTCACTATCAATTAAGATTGATAGTTAAAGTAACATTTGCATCTAGTCCAGCCTTTATTTAAAAGATAAATAATAAAATGAAACATTAATAGTTTTCTTTCATTCCTCGTTTCCCTTCACTCGATGTCCTCATTTGTACTTATAAAAAATATCGTTGAATTGGGATGAGCTCAATGTACTCAATAGTTATACCGGCATATCTCATGTAAATCATTAACCTCAAAAATTGCATATTTAACCATAGAATTCGTAGAATGGCATTTTGGAAAAACGTAGAAATTGACTGCAGCTAAAACGCGATGGGTTTCCCCGCGATGACCCTTTACTGTGGTCATAGACAACTTTTGATATCCTGTTTTAATTCGTGGATAGTACGCTGGGATAAACCCGATGACCATTTTTACCCCGATCATAGACAACTTTTGGTCTTTGGCTATAAGCCGGTTTTAGAAATAGATCGTATTCGAGAATACATGATATACATAACATGAAAATTGAGAATAGAACTTAACACAAGACAAGTCGGTGGTCACTACCTCGTAAAAGTCGTGGAAAAGCCGAGTGAAGTCACGTAATTGAAACCTATGTCCCGTATTTCTCGTCACCTAATCAATTTAAAAATATACTTAATTAGTATATACAATATGTTAATATATATATATATATATATATATATATATATATATATATATATATATATATATATATATATATATATATATGTTAAGTTCTTATTGATTTTCTGTATTTTTGTTGTATTTTTATGTATTTTCTGGAAGCTATAAAAATGCAAGAATGTAATAGAACTTGGAGAGGAAGATAGAAAGTTTAGAGAGAGAGAGAATACGGATGATGCGAGAGAATATTGTAACAGCTTGTCATTCCCCTTGTTTTCAGTTCTTACAAATAGTAATTGTGGAAGGACCACTTAATTAAAATGACTAACATACCCATAAAATATCTAATCAACTTGGATCATTAAATAAATAAAGCCCCGGGTTAAGAGACCCAAAAGCCCAGCAGTTTTCGGCCCATTCAATTAAATTAGCCCGCCACGCATTCCTCCAATCTGGGCCCATAAACCACCATGCTGGACCCATCTTCATGACCCGATTCGTCCTCCTTGGTAAACGGTACTCCAGCTACAATAATTCTTCGATCCCCCTCTTCCCTCTTTATAATAGCTAAATTAGGTTTCCGTTTGCTATCTTCTCCTCCTTTCGATCCAAACAACCCTGAGTCCATGACAATATATATATATACGCGCGTGCAACATAACGACGTCGTTAGTGGACATCGGGGATCACGAGGCGGTGAGGCGAGAGATTGTACCAGGGAGAACCAAGGTGCTGTACTTCGAGACCATGTCCAACCCGGTCCTCACGGTGGCTAACGTGCCGGAGCTGTGCAGGATAGCGCACGACAAGGGGGTCACGGTGGTTGTGGATAACACCTTTGCGCCCATGGTGGTCTCGCCGGCGAGGCTCGGGGTCGACATGGGATGCAAAGTACCATGAGTTTTATTGGACGTGATTTGCAATATGTAATATTGACCACACACAAAAAGAAGAAATGAAGTGGTTGTGAAGTGATGAAATCGGGTCTTTTCGGAAATTAATAGTGTAAAGCAAATTACATTTTGATGCTTGTAATTATATGTCCTTGGATTTCTACATATGTTGCTTTGGAATTTTTTATATATAATATCTGGTGCTTTGAGTATGTGTCTATGTGTAAATACAGGGAATGTAACTGCATCTAATCAATTATGGTGCTTTTAGTAAGTGTGACTGGTGCTTTTTATATATTATGGAGCTTTTAATGAGTGTGACTGATGCTTTTAATTATATGTGCTTGGATTTATACATATGATTCTTTGATTTTTTTTACATATAATAGCTGGTGCTTTGAGTATGTGTCTATGTGTAAATACACGGAATGTAACTGCATCTTATCGATTATGGTGCTTTTAGTGAGTTGAGTATGTGTCTATGTGTAAATACACGGAATGTAACTGCATCTTATCGATTATGGTGCTTTTAGTGAGTGTGACTGGTGCTTTTTATATATTATTGTGCTTTTAATGAGTGTGACAGATGCTTTTAATTATATGTGCTTGGATTTGTACATATGATGCTTTGAATTTTTTATATATAATAACTGGTGCTTTGAGTATGTGTCTATGTGTAAATACAGGGAAGGTAACTGCATCTAATCGATTATGGTGCTTTTAGTGAGTGTGACTGGTGCTTTTTAATTATATGTGCTTGGATTTATACATATGATGCTTTGAATATTTTTCTATATAATAGTTGGTGCTTTGAGTATGTATCTCTGTGTTAATAGTTTCTAAACATGTGTGTCTGTGAATATCCAGTGATGTTATAATAGTGTCATGTGCTAATGTTGTTTGATTCAAGTGTGGTTTCTAAACATCGAAAACCACCTGGCTTCTCGAAGAGTGTTTTTCTAGAAACAGGTCTTCAAAATCTTATTATTTAAAGTTGGTTTTTGTAGTCTGGGTAAGTGGGGTGTTTCCAATGCTCGATAGCAATCATAATCTATTGCCTGGCTATTTTATGTTGTCTAAATTATGTGTATAGGATCTTTGGTGGCTTTTGTGTTCGTAATTCATTTTGAAGTGAACATCCACCCACCATATTTGGGGTCGTTTCTAATGTATGTTGATTGGCAGGTAAAATCTAGTTCTTGTAGAATTCTAGTTGTATATGATATTACAGAAACACCTTTGCCCTTTTTTTGTGTTTTTTTTTTTTCGAATTGCATCCTTAAGAGAGTGTGTTTGTTATGTAAATCCAAACCTGAAATGGTGTTTGTAACATTTTAAGTGGGTGTTTGTAATTTTGAAAGATAAATATATTTTTTGGCAATTAAGTTAAATTTTTGAATGGATCCCATGTCCATCACAATGTTAAGATCACACATTGCCAACTTTTTTATTTTTATTTTTGATGTACCGAACTTCAGTTATGCCTCCATGAAGGTGTTTGATTGATTCAAGTTTGTGTTTTGTTGTTTGCTAGAGTATGTAATAATACAATGACAAGTTTGATTGATTTAATAAATAAGTTGCATTATTAAACTCACTATTAATAAAAATGAGTTTTTTTTAATAGTAAAACTTTAAAG
>BMAC01000108.1:1766105-1778163 GCA_014905375.1 Phtheirospermum japonicum
ATATTAAGCATGGGTATAATGTACTCCACCATTTCATAATTATAAAATACTTTTTTTTAAAATTATATCACACTTTTCATAATTATTTTATATATTTAAATACTTATCCTTATTTAATGTAATTTGGGATCAATAATTAATAAATTATTAGTGTTAAAAAGAATGATATAGTTAGAAAATGTAGGTAAAAAAGTAATTTTTTAACGTTCTAACTATTTTTTATTAATATTTATGAAAGTTAAAATGTGCTATATTTTTTTGATGGATGAAGTACATGATAACTTACTATTGTCCTATTTGTTCACATCTTGTACTGGATCAGGGCAATTGCTGCCGATTAAATTTTAGATAGGTGTGTATTTTTATTTTATTTTATTTTCTCTCTCTCTCTCTCTCTCTCACACACACACACACATATATATATATATATATATAAAATCCGCAAATGTTGAAGAAAAATGATGACGGTCAAAGAGCCGTCAGCATATGCTGGCGGATTGTTGAAGGTGGGCTATGCTAACGGATTGTTGACGGTGGGCTAAAATCCCGTCAGCAACCCATCATCAATGTGTAAAACCTCATTATTTGGCGATGGGTTTTGCTGATGGGTAGAACCCACAAGTAGAACTCGTCAGCAATATTTAAAAAATTATTATTATGATGATGACGGCCCTTTAGGCCGTTAGTAAAATCCTAATCATATAACCCCTCGTCCCCAACTCTCCATCTCTATCTTTGAAAACCAAAGAAAATGGAGCCGCCATCCACCCGCGGCATCCAAAGCCCGTCCACTAACATCCGACCACCACCACCCAGGCCACCGCCGCATCCATCTATCCGCCGCCACCTGCTCCAACACCAGCCACAGATGCCACCTTCTACAAATCTAGCGTCCGCCGCTATCTCCAACCTCCAGGTATGCTTTTCTTAATTTATTTATTTTATTTTGTTTGATTTATTAAATTATTTTAATTAAGTTATTGGTTTATTAGGATTTAATTAACAATTTAAGGTTGAGTTATTGAATTTAGGGGTAATTATATAATTAGAGATTAGTTTATAATTAAAGTTTAATTAAAATTTAGTTAGGGTTTCGAGGTCGTCTAAGATTGATTATGTATAATTGACTTCAATTAAGTATTAATAACCTAATTAGGACTCAATCAGGGTTAATAGGATTTAATCAATAATTCTGGGTTGAATTATGAGTTTATGGGGTAATTATATAATTAGAGTTTAATTTAGGGATTAATTAATAATTAAAGTTTAATTAGGGTTTGGAGGTTTTCTAAGGTTCGATTAGGTAAGACTTCAATTTGGGGTTAATGACCTAATTAGAATTCAATTAGGATTTAATTAATAATTTAGGGTTGAATTATTGAATTTATATGGTAATTATATAATTAGAGTTTAATTAGGGGTTGATTTATAATATAGTTTAATTAGGATTTATTTAGGGTTTAGAGGTCGTCTAGGGTTCAATTAGTGGTTAATGACCTAATTAGAATTCAGTTATGTAGTTGTGATTAAATTAGGAGTAATTTATGTAAGAATGGTTGAATTAGGAGTTGATTACGTAATTATAATTCAATTAGAGGTTAATTACCTATTTAGTGTTAAGTTAGGGGTTAATTATTCAAATATGGGTTTATTTATGTAATTATGATTAAATTATTTTTTATTTAGAAATTATTGTGGTTTAAATGTGGTGGTAGTTTTGAAATGTCGTGGTGATCGGTACGTAAATGTTGTATTTAACATATATGTTATAATTTGCGAGTAGTATAACATATTGTGATTGGTTGGTGTTGTGATTGATTGGTGTATACGTCGATGATGACGTGGTGTACGGCGTCGGCCGGGAGGTTTCGTCCCTCTAATAATGGATTTAAAAAAAATTAAAATGTGATGGTGGTTTTAAAAAGTGCGTGGTGGGAGTTTTCAAATGCCGTGGTGATCGGCAAGTGAATGTTAATATATATATATATATATATGATTAGGTTCAAATGAAACCTACGTCAATATATGCGAACCTAGGGACCAATTCAGGCCGTAGATTAAATAGGATCAACGGTTGAAATAAAAAGAAACAATTGACTCTGATTCAAATATGCTGAGGATATTTTCGTATTTTTAAGATCTGGTCAATTATTACGGCCCATAATAACGTATATTCTCCTTATTACAATAAGGAAATATCAAATCAACACAATCGGGGCGGAGGCGGGCCGCTGCCGGTGGTGAAGGTGGCTGTGGTGGAAAACGGCCGGGTGGAAAATTTTGATGAAAGTTGTTCTGGAAATTTTAGGAAAACAAGAATTGAGATTTACACGAGTGAGAGTTGTGAATGATTTTTGAGATTAGAACATCTTATTAAAAAAAATTGACACATGAAATAAAAATAATTATGTGGTACATTAAAATAATTACATGACACATAAAATAATATTAAATTCTAGACAATCTTCTTGACAATATTTACAATTAATTTTAAAAATACCATCCAATCATATTATTTTTCTTTCTTTCTTTTTTCTAAAAATAAATAAAATAAATTATCATATATATAACATTTACATTGATGAATTGAAAAACTTTTTTTTTTATAAAATGTCAATATCATTTGCTACATATGATCAGTTAGCACTATTGCATTGAAAATGCTCTTAGATGTATCTTTGGAAAGTCAGGACCGCAATCTTGTTGGAATCGGGCTAAATAAAATCATTGGGCTGTTTGAAATAGAATTGGATATATTTATAGACGATCAACTAAGAATAATAAATAAATATAAAATAATAATAATTTATAATACTCTTAAAAGTTGAGATATATTATTATTTGACTAAGAAATTATTAATTTGAATAAATAGAATTCTTAAGTTATTTAAAATTAAAAAGAAAAATAAAATCGTTTATAGTGACGAGTTTGAGATCACAATTATAATTTATGAAAACTCTACGGTACCTTCACTTTAAATACCCATATATGGTAATCCAATTACATTTTCCATGCTAATAAATAATTTTTTTTAAATAAATCTATTGGTTAAAAGAGTCAGAAGTATCATAAAATCAGTGTAACGTAGAAGTTCCCTATAATTTAATGTACCATGATAAAAAAAATAAATAAGAAGAAGAATTATGTGTTGATGCATGGGTATAAAAAAGACTGAAACCTAACTTGGGTAATACACCTCTAACATTCATATAAAGAGCGTGCATGACTCGTTCTAAACTATTAAGTTAATGATTTGTACTACTTTTGCTTTTGTTTTTATCCAGCTTAAAAGTTATCGACTTGATCGATGAGGGCCTACGCCAGGGTTATTTGGATTGGATTTTTTATGTAGGTCGATCTGGTTCGAGAAGAAAGTTCGAGTGAGTTTGATCTCAATTCTTGGTGGCCCGATATTTTTGATCGCACTAGTAACAATGAAATGAAAAACTGCCAATCTTGTGCAGCACGAATGTAATTGACCACTATACAACATACATGTCTAATTATACACAAATGAATTACAATAAACAGTTTAAAGAAAAGGGTATAAATGTAGCAGACTGACAAGTCTCAATATGTAAGCCAGTAGAGAGTTTCTTTCCCCTTAAATTCTCACACGTCATGATATAACCGGACAACCTTCGAACACAACACCTATAGCTGTCGGGCACGAAGCATAAGGGCAAGCATCAAGATCATTCCCCCACCATTCAATGCTAACGTTCTCCAGCCCCAAACACAAGTACAAAAGAACTCCCATAAAGGCCAATCCAGCATCCAATGCTCCAGACAGAACGTAATTGTGACGTTGCCACAAGTCCGGCCTATATCTATAAACCACGTAGCCCGACAGGAATCCGACAATAATCCATGTCGTATAGTTCACTGCGGTCGCTGGGGGCATCATACCGCATGCACCTATCAAGACGGGCATGTTAACGAGTCTGATCCATTCTTGATTCGGGAAGGCCTTTGTTGCCAGCCACACTAATAGAGGAGCTATGGCCCCACCGAGGAAAAACCAGTTGATCATCCCGTATGTTCCTTCGTCCCCGAAAATCTTTCGCGGTCCGATCAAACCCCAAATCACGGAGGCGTCATAGAATACGTGATCGCTCGGGCAAGTCCACACGTCGGAGGTAGTTTCGCAGATACCAGGAATGGTCTCCATTAGCCACCATGCAGTTCCTAAGTAGACGAGACATGCTATAAGAGTTCCCACTACCTGGATATGTGATGGAGATCAAGATTAGATAGTATCGTATATCTAGATTATAATTGGTTTTATTAGATTTTATTATTTATTTACGTTATGATTTATTTCTTGTTCACCAAGTTTATTTCTAGTATAAATAGGTATGATTATTATTAGGGTGATTAAAATATATATTGAATTTCGAGATTTATTTCCTTCTTCAAGGCAATTATCGATCTTCTAAGAAGAGATTTATTTCTTATGTTCGTTGTTACTTTAATCCGTTAAACTTCTATTTGCATCGATATATAATTAAGTAGATGTAGCAGATTTTTTTATGTTCTCTTGTTTGATAAAAACGGTATGATTATATAATAAAATAACTAGGATTATATAATAAAATTAACTAATATATACTATAAACACTAGAATTATATAATAAAAGTTCACCCTTCTCTCTCTCTCAATATATATATAGAGAGAGAGGTAATGTTATTAGCTTGTTATTCTCTAATCAACTCTGTACTTTAATGCAAAATTCTCTTAATTTATATGTTACATTGGTATGTTTTGATAGGTTAAGAAGGAATTATGGTGTTTCGGTTGCTCATGTGTGATACAAGTCTAATATCTATCTAATTTAATATATTACTTTTATTATATTTATTTTTTTATTATATTTTAACAAAATAATAAAGTAGAAATTATAATCCTAATATATTAACTTTCCTAATGATGATGATGATAAAGATAGGAAAAAAAAAACTTTCTAACAATAAGGATAAAACTAATAAAAGGGGGAAAAAAAAAGCAATCCTAATTCTAATACACATAAAAAATAAAAAAAAACACCTCCTATATACTAAATGAAAAATTCCCTATCGCTTGTCTGCCAAGGAAGCTTTATGCTGATGTTTAATTTTCTGGTAGTTCATATGGTTATTTGACGAATTTTGATAATTTAGAAACTTGCTAAAATATAGTAATTCTAATATCTACCTAATTTAATTCCTTACTCTTTTATTTTTATTATTTTTTGTCTAATTTAATATTCTTCTTTTATTATATTTGCTTAATTCAGTATTTCCTTTATCCTTTTGATATAAAAATATAGAAAGTCATATATCATTATAAAAGAAATCTAAATTAATTATCTTAATTAAAAAATAAATTACTTATAAAATAATTTTAATTAAAAAAATTAATATGAAAATAATTTAAATAAGTTGTATTTATAATAAAAGTTACAATAGCTTTATTCTTAGAATTTCAAATATATAATATAGTAAATTATGTGTTATTTGAAATAATCTAAATATGTAACCAATTAACTATTAAAAAATTCAATCTAAATATAAACAATATAAAATTATATAATAATTAATTAATATTGATTAGACACCGGTACACACGGTTGAGCGTACATCTTTTGAGAATTTCGAAGTATGAGACTAAAAGTTATTAACGATTTAATCAAAATATTACAATATAAAGTTATTTAATAATAATTATTAATTCATAAAATTTGGACACGGATTGAAAATGTGACAAGTTTTGATTTTTCAAAATTATGTAATTAAAATTATTAACGGATTTAATCTAAACATTAAATATAAAATTATATAAGAAGAAAAAAATAGTTAATAAATAGTTATTAGATATCGGTACAAAGTACGAGTTGAGAATGTGGTATATATTAAATTTTTTATTTTGTTAAATTCCGTGTACGCGAGTGTTAAAATAGTTGTGTATAAATCAAGAAAAAAATTAATAGACCGGTCGATTGAAATGAGCTGATTACCTGTGCCATGAACATGGTTTTTGGTGGGATTTTCATGTAATGCCCAAGCTTGAAGTCTTGAAGGAATGTAATAGCTTGTGTCATACTTATGTAACCATACACCTTGAAGCACATGTTAGCAACGGGATATCCGGGATAGATGTATCCGATTATGTACTCGGTGATGATGTTTAATCCTGGCGACTGTAATTGATCACCACATTAGTTATGCATCAACACTTAAAAAGTGAGCGTACGTATATGACACAGATGGTATTACTACCTGGTTAGTTATGGCAGTAATGATTCCGATGGGGAGAGTAAAGAAAATGGCGATTAGACAGGCCAGAAGAACACCCCACCATGGCAGCTGAAGCTGCTCCTTGTAATATTCACACGCAAAGACTGTGAGCGCAATGTTTGCCGCTAGGATGCACCAAAACCACCACTCGGGTACTTGTCGATACTTGTTCATCAGTTTTGTGTGTATATCCATTTTCCTTTCTTTAAAACTCGATCTGCTTTGCTCCCATATTTCTCTACATTATCAATTAAGCGCGTAATATAGTATTAAAATACTGATTAAGAAATAAAAAAATACAACTACTTCATCTGTCCCGAATTAAATGTCGTTTTAGAATGAAAATTCAGCATTGGTAGAAAAAATGACACAACTTATTGAAGTATCGACTAATTATAGGTATGTACCTTCCATGGAACAGAATCACATGCATAACCGTGGCGCTGAGCGCAGCAAATCCAACGCCATACGTCATGGCGAAGAACGTGCTGAGGTGGAGAGGCCCCTGGCGCTCATAAGCCCCGCCGTCAAGGTGGAAATTCGAGTCGATTATGGTAGAAATGTCGTATATCTGACCAGACGTAGTGAAGAGTTCGTCAGAGAATATCGGGAACGTTTTGGCGTTGTAAATGTCGAGCCAGTAGCTGAGTGGGGTCACAACATACATAACTAAGAAGTAACCAGCAGCAACGTTGGCAGTGGCGAACCATGGGCTTGCTAATGGGCTTCCGAGATAGGATGAGATAGTGGACCAGTCGAGCCCAATGGTACCTATGCCTAGACCGCTAAGGCCAGAGCCGAGCTGTTGGGCTAGAACGGATCTCGGAAAGATCCAACAGATCCATGAGAGGGATGTTAACATTTCAAAGAGATAGCCGGGGAATATGTAGTATGCGAAGCTACAGATGAATGCTATGATGAAAAACTGGGTACGTGTAACTCCACCCTTGGGTCGTTCTTCTTTCTCGTGTAGAGCCCTGTTACACGCCATAGCGTTATATACTGCAAACTGAAGAAGCTATACGATCAACAACTTAATGTTTTTACAGATAGTTACTTGTATTATCGAGACAAGCGCTGTGTAACACTGTAAATTGAAGGCAATGATTCATGAGTATGACATCAAAACGTTGATTGCATGTGCATTTCAAATGTGGCACTATGTTTTCTCTTATATGATTATTGTGACTAAAATTACACATGTTTCATGCCGACAACTATTTAAGGAAAAGTGCCTGCACTATACCATACTTATGTATTGTAATCTAATCAATAATTGACACATCACCATATTTAAGAATTAGGAATCTTTTTACATAAATCTATTGGTCAGCAGGGTTGAAGTATGGTACCGATAATTTTACTGTAAGAGTTCCCAATATTTAAATATAAGAATATAAAACTGATGCTACAATCATATTCCGAAAATTAAAACACTAAATGGAGAGAAAATATGCCTGAAGAGTGAGACTTGGACAAGGTTAGCTGGCCACCACATGGCAGCTGGCTCCACCAAATACCTTCTAAAAATACCAGCCCATCCAAATCCCAGCACCTACCATTCAAACCAAATATCTTAATTACCACACATGCTCTCACCTTCCACTGTGTGAAAACCATTAGTTACTTACCTGTGTTGTAATAATAACAATGAGGGACACAAAAAAGGTAATGTTCTTCTTGTAGAACACCTTAACAGCAGTCACAACATGAATAGCGTACACTGTCCCGGCACCCGAGTTTGCGAATATGGTGATCAAAACATGCTCCTTGACATTGAAAGGCCCCGGATTCAGACTAAATTCCCATCTCGTTCCTTTTAAGAAAACGCGGTCCGTGATCTTGGCCGCCATCAGTTGGCCTAATGGCACCACGGCAATCTGGGCTGAGATAGCGGTTATGGACAGGGGCTCGGTCCGATACCAGAAAAACTGGTTAAGGAAGGATAAGAGGACACATGAGAGTGTGCCCAAGAACCACATCCTGAAAGTGAGGACTGGGAGAGAAGGATCGTCTGTGGTGGGCACAGTGAGGGCCACCTCTCTGATTGGTGAGTTTTCGTCTTCCGATCGAGAACTCGATGCAGGGCTTTGATTAGCTTCATTTATCTCCTCCTCATTCTTAGATACTGGGAAATATATGTTTTCATCAATAAATTAAGAAATTACTAAAAAAGAAATTTCAAAAACACTCCATTAACTAGCTATATGGTGGAATAAGCTAAAGAAAGAAGATATATTCATAAAAGGGTGCAGAAAACAGAAGAAGCTGAAATAAGAATAAATCATGTTAACAAAACAAATTGATAAGGCTTACTAAGAGGAGCTTTGATTTGGTCTGAGAATTGTTCCATTGTTTTTGCCCCTCTCTGGAACACAAAAAAGTCAAAGAATCTTAATGTAAGGACATGTAGTGAATCCTTATAACAGAATGGGTTTGGGAATAGAATTCAGAAAGTTGCAGTTTACTCCATTGACAATAAATGCTAAGGTGTTTTGGTTGAGGTGGAAACAATAATAAATTATGAGTACATGTGCTATCATAAATAATTGTACAATAATAATTATTCATCAATTGGCTGGTTTTTGAAGATGGGACATGGCCAAAATGTCGTTGCTTGCTTGTACCACATAACTTCTATCGGAAAAATACTAATAAAATCCTGCCAAACAACTTGGAATCTTGTCCAGATTAAAATTTACAACAAGAAATTAAAATTTAGAAACTGTGTAAATATTCGACTTTCGAGTAGACACAATTTGTTCAAAAAGATTATGTCACGTCTATAAAAGTTGAAATATGAAATTGAACATGTGTGATTGGAGAACAAATCCACGAGGAACTCATTTTAGTTTTCCATTTGATTGAATTTATTTTATCTTACCATTCCCATGACTAATATTAGGATCGAGGTATGCAGTAATATTTATTTCAACAGCAATAATTGTTAATCCTTCAAAAAAAGAAAGAAAGAAGGGGAAAAAGTAATAATCTATCTATTTATCTATACGTAAAATAAGAGGTATGGAAAACTAATTAAGGATTAGTAGGAATAGATAAAATTTACATGGATCTTTTAATTAGCTTTCCATTTTAGTATTATTTAGAGAAAAAAGTTACCTATTATTATTATTTAGAGAAAAAAGTTACCTTTGATACGTACTCTAATTGTGTTTATTAACGTATTCTTTTAACATATATAAAATGGGCTGTACTCTTGTTAGTTCAGATTAACGGATCTCTCCCATTAAACTGGGTTAAACCTGAATCCATTTTAATTAGAGTATTTAAATGAAATTACTCCAAGAAAATTGGTCTTCACTCCCAACATTTCAGAAACGCAAGCCAACACAAACCTAGGACTGCATCTCCGTCTCCAACCACCATCTCCAAACCACCGCCTGCATCTCCATCGGTGCCCGAGCCATCGCGAATTCTTATCTCCATCGACGCATCTCTCATCTCCGAACCACCGCGAATCTGCATCTCCATCGGGCATCTCCGTCTCCATCTTCATCCGCCGTTTCTCTTCGCCGCCGCCGTCAGCCCCTCGTCGTAGAATAACCTTCAATTACCAGGTAAACAGCTTCTTAAACAATCAATTTGATTTTGACCTAATTGTATCAATTTGATTTCGACCTAATTCTAGAAATTTTCGTAACTGTTCGTAGGTTTTGGAGAATTTTACAAACTATAGAAGGAAATTGAAGACGAGATGGGTGATTTGAGACTATACATGGGAGAAAAATCCAATGTAGATGAAGGTAATATAGTATTGGTCTTATAACTATGATGTATTGGTCTTATAACTATGATTATTGGTATTCTGACTGCACTATACTTGGTTTTTTTGTTGTGTTATGTCGACATATTCACAGTAAAATATCAGGGGTCTTGTCTGAAACTATGAGTTATTATTCCATTATTGTATTGGTTTTTGGAATGTGATGTATTGGTTTTTTGGTGCGATGTATTGCTATTTTGGTTGCATGATATTTATTTTTTTGGGGATTAATTTTGTTATTCAATTCAAGGGCTGTGATAATTCATGATTCTAGTGATGAAGAAGGTGGAAGTAACATTGATAATGAATCGATAAATAATATCTTGTTGAATGATGAAGGTAAGAAATTATTCTGATTGCATGATATTTGCTTTTTGGGGGATTAATTTTATTATTCAATTCACGGGCTGTGATAATTCATGATTCTAGTGATGAAGAAGGTGGAAGTAACATTGATAATGAATCGATAAATAATATCTTGTTGAATGATGAAGGTATGAAACTATTCTGATTGGATTGATTTTATTTCTAAAAAATATTTGAAGACATCTTATGTGATAATATCTTATTTTCCATTTTTTGTATTTAGGTGATACCACAAATCTAAGTGGTTCTCTTATTGGTGTAAAGAGAAAGAATTTTGAAGACATATCTATGAGTTGTATTGTGGCCATGCACGTCAAGTTGGTTTTAGCGTTTCGGAAAATAACAACAAGGGTGAATGATGATAAGATAATAATTGAAAAGAATTATGTGTGTTCCTGTCAAGGAATTACGCGATCCATCACCTCCGGTTTGACAAAACAGAATCATATAATAAGAACCGGTTGTAAAGCGTCGTTGAGAGCAAGATTAAATAAGTAGGGTGTCTTTGAAGTTCTTGATCACAACACAGTGCACAATCACATCAAATAGATCAAGTCAAGCAAAGGAGTTTGGTTCTAAGACTCCCAGTCCTCGATTATTTTAGCATAACGGCAGTCGTTGAAATATTTATATTTATAGATGTATTCACATTGACTGGATTAAAAATTGATACTTGATACTGTGATATTTATTTGCTGCTTTCTTAATGCTTTATGGCATTTTTTGATTGTATTTGATAATAGTGTATCGGTTTTTCTATTCAAGCGTATTGGTTTTTCTGTTCAATCGTATTTGTTTATATATTTGCAGTGTGTTCGAAAAATAAAAATACAGTGCATAAAAAAACACAAACACATCTTATTGCAAAAAAAGAATCTTAAACTTATAGTACATAAACAACTACTTAATTATAGGAAAACTTTTGTGATTGCATAACAAAAACTGTACATTTATTACAAAACTCAATACATTATAGCACATAAACCAGTACATTACTTTACAAAAATCAATACAAAATATTTTGTCAAAGGATTTACAAAAAATGGGTTCCCAACAGGCTAGATTTGTAGACTCCGATTATTTTTGAGCACCCGTGGTATCGTCCGCGATTTGGATTACTGGGTTGCGTAAACACTCGTAAATGTGTACACAGGGTATCCGAGCCTAGTTGTAGAAATGCACTGATGTGGTTTTGCGAAATTCAAAGAGGATAAGCGGGATATGATTGGTAAATAAATACGTACGGGGATAAGAAGAATGTGGAAGTTAGATACAAAGAGGGTAAGAAGAAACTAAAAGAGCGAGGATAATAAGAAAACGGCCAAGAAGAGAACTGAGAAATGAAGACAGAGTGGATGGTGCATGGAATAATGGGGGTGTTACGAGAGCTAGGAGGTGAGAAGCATTTTAGGTGGCTCGTGATGGGTGATGACGATTCGATTTTCTTCGTGGCATAACATGGTCGATGTCCTTGCGAAATGTATTGGTTTATGTGATATAATGTATCGAATTTTTGTAATAAATCTACGTTTTTTGTTATGCAATCACAAAAGTTATGAACGTGATTTATGTCTATCAGTAAGTATTTTTTGTGCTTTTTTTTTTTTTTGGTGATTGGTGGAGATTTTAGC
>BMAC01000108.1:1788777-1810398 GCA_014905375.1 Phtheirospermum japonicum
TAATATATTTTGTGATACTTGATCAGATATTGTGAAAATTCATACTACTTTTGTGATAAAAAAATAAGTGTATTTTGTGATACTTTTAATACCTTTTTAATACTTTTAATTACATTTGTAATACTCTGAATTATTTATTTTAAAAAAAATACGTAATTATAGAAATCAAATATCAAGAATTATGTGATACTTCAACTATTTTTTGTGATACTTGAACAACTTTTTGTGATACTCCAACACCTCACCATCCAAAATCTGCATATAACATATGCATATTGATAAAATTATTTTCAAAAACCACATTAATACAAAATAAATTTAATAAACATCTCAACACCTGCACACACCACATCACCGGCGACACACATGCGCCCAAAATCACAATTGTTAGAGAGAGAGAGAGAGAGAGAGTGAAATCGAGACGAAAGAAAAGAAGAAAAGAGAATAAAAAAAAAAGGCTACCTTCGTCGGTGCTCACCGATTTGAAAATATAAATTGAGAAAATCGTAGATTGTAACGTGAGAAGTTGAACGGTGATTTGCGATCCGAAATTAGCCCGATAAATCGTCGTAGATCTGAGGTCAAAGTTAACAATTCATAAAGTTTGACCTCAGATCTACAAAGATCGGAACATCAAATCGTAAATCTGATTTCAGATTTAGAATGAGAGAGTCGAAACGATTCAAATGGTATAATTTTTTTTTTTTTGGTCGCGAGGACAGAGGCCGCCCGGACGACGGTGGCCGGCGGTGATGGTGCGAGAGAGAAACGGTGAAGATGGGAGGGGGGCGGCTGGGAAAATGACAGCAGGTTTTTTTTTTTTTCGTTTTTATATCTAGGGTTAGGGATGGGTGAGTTGGACGGGGGTTGGACAAATGGGCATGGTAAAAAGTTTTTAATATCTTTTCTGATACTTTTAATATATTTTGTGATACTTGATCAGATATTGTAAAAACTCATATTATTTATACGATACAAAAATAAGTGTGTTTTGTGATCTTTTTAATATCTTTTCTGATATTCTAAATATATTTGTGATACTTGATCATATATTGTAAAAATTCATACTACTTTTGTGATACAAAAATAAGTGTGTTCTGTGATTACGTTTAATATATTTTCTGATACTTTTAATATATTTTGTGATACTTGATCAGATATTTTAAAAATTCATATTACTTTTCTGTGATACTTTTAATATATTTTCTGATACTTTTAATATATTTTGTGATACTTGATCAGATATTGTGAAAATTCATACTACTTTTGTGATAAAAAAAATAAGTGTATTTTGTGATACTTTTAATACCTTTTTAATACTTTTAATTACATTTGTAATACTCTGAATTATTTATTTTTAAAAAAATACGTAATTATATAAATCAAATATCAAGAATTATGTGATACTTCAACTATTTTTTGTGATACTTGAACAACTTTTTGTAATACTCCAACACCTCACCATCCCAAATCTGCTTATAACATATGCATATTGATAAAATTATTTTCAAAAACCACATTAATACAAAATAAATTTAATAAACATCTCAACACCTGTACACACCACATCACCGGCGACACACATGCGCCCAAAAT
The DNA here is from genome assembly GCA_014905375.1 of Phtheirospermum japonicum. Taxonomy (NCBI): domain Eukaryota; kingdom Viridiplantae; phylum Streptophyta; class Magnoliopsida; order Lamiales; family Orobanchaceae; genus Phtheirospermum; species Phtheirospermum japonicum. The sequence continues at coordinate 1,790,374 of BMAC01000108.1, forward strand.
TACAATTGTTGAGGGAGAGAGAGAGAGAGAGAGTGAAATAGAGACGAAAGAAAAGAAGAAAAGAGAAATAGAAAAAAAAGGCCTAACTTCTTTGCTGCTCACCGATTTGAAAATATAAATTGAGAAAATCATAGATTGTAACGTGAGAAGTTGAACGGTGATTTGCGATCCAAAATTAGCCCGATAAATCGTCGTAGATCTGAGGTCAAAGTTAACAATTCATAAAGTTTGACCTCAGATCTACAAAGATTGGAACATCAAATCATAAATCTGACTTCACATTTAGAATGAGAGAGTCGAAACGATTCAAATGGTATAATTCTTTTTTTTTTTTGGTCACCAGGGGCCGCTCGAACGACGGTGGCCGGTGGTGATGGTGCGAGAGAGAAACGGTGAAGATAGGGGGAAGGCTGGGAAAATGACAGCAGGTTTTTATTTTTTTCGTTTTTATATCTAGGGTTAGGGATGGGTGAGTGGACGGGCGGGTTGGACAAATGGGCATGGTAAAAGTGGTACTATGAAACCGGTCTCACCCAAGTATTTGCCTACTTCTATATGACAGACCACAAATGCTTTTAAGGCCATGTGTCGAACATTCGAAAGCTTTTAAAGTCGTGTCATGAATATTATTATATTCAAGTTTTATATTTTCTCTCTTTTCTAATTTGTTTTTAAGTGTTTTTGTGTGGGTATCTATGGACAACATCACTGTACAAAATTGACTATAGTTAAATTTGTTTTAATGAATTATAGTATTATAAAATATTCTATAAGCAAATGGTATTCATATGAAAAAGTCAATGTTATAAATTTTAATATTAGTTATTCTGATTATTTATATTTTAAATTAAAATATTAAAATAAATAATTAATAATGAACTGTCTACTTTTTGTAATTTCACCTATCCCAATAAATACATTATTTATCTAAACTCCAAATAATTAATCCTTATAATTATTTAACCATAATCACAAACCAATCTACATTGTGAACCCCAACGAATAAAGATGAAGATTGATAAAAAATTTCCTCATCCCAACTTCATTTCCTGGCTCAACCTATCAAAAATCGAACAAAACTTTCCTTCATCTAACTCCGAAACAATTGAGAAGATAGTTGCTTCCAAATTGTTTGAACTAGTGAAATCTTCACCTTCTATCCCAAAACCCGCGTCCTAATATACCTAATCCCTAAATTCCCTTATCCGTTGAAGAAATTTGTTTTTGAAACCGAAATTCGAAAGTTTGTCGAAAAAATCTCGAATGAATTGCGACTGCTTCAACCATTGTTCCGGGTCAGACAAATTTCGAAATCACATTTTTTCAACTCACATTGTTTGTAGAATGCTTGTTTATGATTACGGTTTAAGGTTATCTGAGATATGGCGAATTTGATATTTTTGATACCGTTGTGTAAATATTTTTCCATGCCCGTTTGTAATTCATTTTCGTGTCGTGTTGTTTGAAATAAAAATGTTACAATATGTTTGTAATTAAATGTTACCCCGTGAATTATAAATTTCTTGTCGTGTTTCTGTTGGGCATGGAGTAATTAATTTTGGCAAACACTTGTGTTAGGCCAGATTAACGGGTCATGACCCGTTAGATCATCTAACCCGATACTATAATGTATTGGTTTTTGTATTATAAAGTATTAGTTTTTCATAAATCTTTGACCCGTGCAATGATGTATTGGTTATTATACTGTGATGCATTTGTACTATGATGTATTGGTTTTTATTATAATATTTTGATTTTTGCACAATAATGTATTGATATGAAATTTTGGCCTAACGGATGATTCGTTAGTGCGGCCTAACAAGAGTGTTGCCATTAATTCTTGTTTTTATTATGGAATTTTATTTAGTGACTTGATAATTTGTTGTCGTTCCTTCCAGATTTAATTTTTTTTTAATTTCTTACGAAGCCAAATTTTGTTATTTCAATTTGAATAACTCTCACCTCCACTGTCAATGTGATGTTATTTACTTAGAGTCGCCGCCGCCTTAACCAGATTTTTTTTTCAAATGTTACAGAAAATAGAAAGCTGAAGACATAGAGATGACTGAAAGAGGAGACGAAGTCTTATCATATTATGGTTACTGTTTTGTTTTTCTTTAAAAAAAACACCCGGAATGCTGGTGGCAACTGCGGTCCAGTCCCCCAATTTTGATTTTTTTAAAGATTGACAGCGCGACGCTGTTGCCACCAGCGTCTCGAAATTGATAGTTTTTTTGACCCAGGGACGCTGGTGGCAACAACATTTCAAATTATTATTATTATTTTTTTTTATATTTTTTAAATTTAGCCCACAATTTTTATTTTGGACTGAAGTAGTTGGACTGAAATAGTTAGCCAACTGCGTCCCTTTATAAAATTTTATTTTCCTTTTTTTATTAGTTGAACAGTGTTAGTAATAATATTTCGATCTATTTTTTTAATTTTGCCCACACCTGTATTATTTTATCAACTTATAATAAAATTCGTATTATTTATTTAATTTTGACAAACCCACCATCCAAGCATACAATCTTTATGCCAACATAGTTAGCACTGTCAAAACGGGCTTTGGCCCACGGGTTGGTCCGTCAGCCCGCGCAAACGGGCGGGCTTGGGCTGCCCTTCTCGCAGTCCGTTTAATCGCGGGCTTTTTTGGCCCGCTCCGTGAAGACCGCGGGCTGACCCCCTCCCCCCATCCTTATTTTTTTTTTAAATTTTCTATATTTTATTATAATTATAATTTGTATTGGTTAAATTTGAAGTTATATTTGTATTTTTTATTTGCTATGAACTCGTTAGAATACTTTAAATATTATAATAATATTTTTATAATTATAATTTTATTTTTCATAATTTTTAACATAAAAATAAAATTAAAAAAAAAAAAAAACTCGGACCAGTCGGCCCGCGAATGGGCCACGGACTTTAGTTTTTCAAACCCTCGAAAAAATGGGCTGGCCCGCGCCCGCCCCATTTTGGGGCAGTCCGTGGCGGGCTGACCTGTTAGACAGTACTAAACATAGTTATAGCTCGTTCATAACAAAATTAGAGAATAAAAATAGAATGTGTGAACAACAAATTTTGATATTTCGGTAGGATCATTAATTAAATTGCCTTATTAATAGGTAAAAAAAATTGATTTCCAGTCACATAATTAGATCAATTAAAAACTTTTTCCAGATTGTTACGGGTTTTTTTTGTCTTATTTTACCGATTTTTAGCCAAACTTAGGTTTCATTGGGAGCCACCCATTTTATTGCACTTTTTCAAAATTATGTTCACAAAAGCGTCTTCGGTCAATTTTGAAAAAAAAAATAAAAAAATTCTTCGCTTTAACCTAACCCTACCTCCCTCACGTCTCCTTGAGAGTTTATGCTGCTTAACTCTTCCTTGGATGTCTGAGACTCTTTCAAATCTGTCGTATTCAAATTATTCAATATTTTGTTATGAATATTTGATATTTCCTCCTTTTTTCAATTAGGTTTTTATTTGTGATAGAAAAAACCCACCGAAGAAACATGTGTTTTCTTTGGCTGATTTGATATTGATTTCGTGACAGATTTAGATGTTATGGGGTTTTGTAATTAAAAATTTTCTCTTAATTTTATTTTTGAGGATTAGATTTGGGGCCTTTTATTGTTTGTCCCCTAGCATTTGATAATTAAAAATTTATGGTTGCTTGAGGGAAGAATAGGTCCCTCAAACTGAAGATTTCTCATCCATCCGTCACTTTACCAGCACTTTTTTGGTATTTTGCTAGTCATACAGGATGGAATATAATTAGTTGGCTTGTTATTTTTCAGTTTTTTTTTAAGATTTGAATAATTGAGTTAAAAAAAAATAAAAATCAAAATATCAATGATGATAAATCCAAAGGCTTGTTTCTCAAAGATTCGCAGTGGCCGCCTGAGAGCTGTGCTATTGGATCCGCGGACAAATTCTGCTGCCCCTCTTCAAGGTAAATCACTAATCCTTTTGCAATGCTCTCAAAATTACAMTTGAAGGCCTTGATTTCTTTTTTCAGTGCTCTTTTTTTTTTTTTTGGAAAAAAATTCTTTGTCACCTATACTTGTAGCAATTTTATGGTTTGTAACATAATTTTTTTTTGTTATTAACAACCAAAGTATGCGGTTTTTGCTCTTTGCAACATTAATTCTATTTTTCATTAAAAAATGGTTGAATCGAAGCACATAAATCTCATGTCTCATTCTAAAAACATGAAAATATTGCTCAACATAATAATTGGTGATGAGTAATGAGGTTTACGTGCTTCGATTCAACCATTTTTTTAATGAAAAATAGCTTGAAATTGCAAAGAGCAAAATCCGCATACTTTGGGTTGTTAATAACAAAAAAAAAATAAATATTAGGTTGCAAATTATAAAAACGCTGCAAGTACATATGACAAAAAATATTTTTCCCTTTCCAACCGTAGTTTGGGGTTGTGTTTAGTTTCCTTTTCCTCTTTTTTGAATGGTGATTATTTGTTTGGTTTATTAATTGTCAGCCAAAGATTATAATTTTTGGGTGTGTGTTCTCTGAGTGAATGCTTTGTAATTTGTTTGGTTTATTAATTGTCAGCTGAAGATTTTTGGGTGTGTTATTTGGTGTGAAACTGATATTCACAATGGGTGAATACTTGGTAATATATTAAGGTTATGATTTTTGAGTGTGTTCTCTGGTTCGAAATTGACCGGGTGAATACTTATGTTTTGGTCTCGATTATGAAAACCTTCATATTTAATTTTTTTTTGCGGTCCTATGAATATTGTTTTATCTCATTTTTATTTTCACTATATCTTTTAGGAGTTAAAATGGTTGTCCAGTTTGATAATAATGAACTCACACTTGAGGAAATGATTATCTAAATCCTCTTACAGTAGATAATACTCCTGAAACATATTTCTTTAGATTGCATGATTTTAATGATCTTAAATCCTTTTGTGAGTGAATTTACAATTTTATTGTTTTTGCATTTGAATTTGTTTCTGCATTTGAATTTTCTTTGGTTCCTATTGAAAATTTTCATTACTATGACTTCATTTCCACTGTGACCATCACGAAGCATATTGTAATCTCTGCATTCGTCATATACACTTTCGTAACTATGTTCACCGATCTTTATTGGAGGGTACATCGTTTATTTTCAGTCAATTCGTGTCTGTTAAAATATTTATTCACGATTGCTTATCATTCCGTCGTCTCGAATGTTCGTGATTTGACACATTTTTTTCTTGCTTTTTTTTGTGGTTGGTTTTCCTCGTATGTTGGCTCCCCACACTGTTACAAAATTTTGTTACTCGTTTGTGTGTAAAATTCGGAGTTTCATCAAATGTCTTTTTGTTAGGTATGATAATTATGTCAATTTCTTAAATTCTTGCTCCATGTTATTTGTAATTGTTTTTAAATTATTTTATTTCCGTTTTTTTAATTTTTTTTCCTTTATAGGCAATCTATCGATATCCTTAACCATCCGATTTTTTGGACATCTAAGAGGTGTCCACTTCTCTAGATATGTAGGAGGTTATCCAAATCATATTCTTTTGGATGCGTCTGACATATACGGATTCATAGATTAACCAAATTATATTCTCACGGTGGGCAAGTACCAAGCCCACCACCAAGAGACCATGGTTTGGGAAATCTATGAACCCGCATATTTCAGATGCATTTAAGAGATTGTGGTTTGGGTAATCTACGAACTCGATGGTCCTATAAATATATATTTGATATATTTCTGAATACCAAAACAACCTTGGTTGTCAAGTCCACCTGGCGATCTCCTACATATATTGCAGGAATAGTAGACACTTATAATTGAAAAAAAAACCCTAAAAAACTAGAAATAAAATAATTTAAAAACAATTACAAAATAGTGAGTAAAAATTTAAGAAATTTACATGATTGAGTGTCATACCTACCACAAAAAAGACATCTGATAAAACTCCGAACTTCACGCAAACGCATAACAAAATTTTGTAACAATGTGTGGAGCCAATATAAGATCAACAACATGACGAAATGGTCTAATTTGTGCACCACCTGGGTTGGTACGAGCACAACAAAAAAATTGAGGAAAAAAAAGTACCAAATTACGAGCATTCGAGATGGTAGAATGGTTACCAGCTTCAACTGAACCACCTATAAAGCAATTGTGAAGAGATATTTTAACAGACACGAATTGGCTTGATTGAAAATGAACAAGGTACCATCCATAAAGATCGGTGAACATAATTACGAGAGTGAATATGATGGATGCCGATTATAATATGCTTCATGAGGGTCACGTTGGAGATGAAGCCATCCTATTGAAAGTTTTCAATAGGAACTAAAGAACATTCAAATGCGAAAATTTTCATATTCGCTAACAAAAGGGTTTAAGATCCTTAATATCAAACAATATGTTTCAAGAGTATCATTTGGTGTAAGAGAATATGTCATATTTTGAATTTGTGTACTCAAAATGGTTTGAATGCTTTGAAAAATGAGTTTTCTCTTAAAATGAAAGTAATTTATATTCATAGAAAAAAATCTTTGCAATGAAAATGTGTGAGGTTTTATAAAGAGAACAAGTTTGAAGGAAAATCTTTTCAACCGATGTGCCTTCTCGTTGGAACTCAACATATAAATTATTGAAAGATACATATTCATATAAAAAGTTGTGTTCATTTTTTAGCCAACAACAAACTAGAATTATGTTATATACAAACCAATGGATTACATGTAATTTTTTGAAAAAACTTTTATAGGTGCTTGATAATGCTTCTACTTTAATTTTTGGTGTTTATTATCATACATCTCGCCTTGTTGAATATTGTGTTATTTGCACATTTTTTGTACGTTATTTTTTTATGATATTTTTATTGCTCATTTGTGCATGATTTGTTTGTATTTATGTGGTTTTGAAGTCCACTTGACATATTTTGCATCATTTTAGGTTTTGTAGTGTTTTCTTTGTTTTAGTAGTTTTTCTTATATTTTCTTAGTTTTTTTTATTAGTTTTTGTTTTGAAGGACAACTTTGGTCAAAGAGGGCAGAAGATGATTCAAACCCTAGGAATTCATTGCCAAGCGTCGACATATCTTTGGTGCGAGGATCGACCGGAAACGACGAGAAATGTAGCCATATTCATTGTCGACCTGCGCATTCGCTCAGTGGATATATCAGTTGTCGTAATACAAGCATAACTCAAAAATCACTAATCACTAGTACCATTTGCATCCATATTATATCATTGGAAATCTGAGAGGAAGCTCTAAAACTTTTGTGTTTACAACAACCCCAAATTATGAGGCTAAGAATGGTAAACCCCAGCTTTAAGTGGAGACAGTGCGTCATGGCCTCGCTTGTGGCAGGTTTTGGGGCAGAGCCAATAACTCTCGGAAGAAAATTTGAATCGACACAAATCAGATGCCAAATGAAAGCCCCGAGGAAGGTCTAAATTTCATATGAAGACACCGATGACTGATTCCATGTATTTTTCTGGCTATCAATCACGGAAATTGATCGACTGACTGAGGGTTTCGGAATGCTGCAGCCAAGCAGTCGATCGACTGCAATGCTGAGGTTGTGTGATTTTGATGAAAAAAAGACCGTTTTTCCATTGATCGACCCATATATGCTTCCCACCCATTATCCAAAAAAAAAAAAAATCCTCATTTTGGCAAGTTGGGGACCTTGACAAAGTCACCATTTTCCATTTTCTTAGATTTGGATTTTTAGTTAGTTTCAATCATCAATGTAATTATAATGTAATTTGATGTGGATATTCTTCAAGTCTTGACACCTCTTGCAGATTTGGTTTCTTGCATCTTTTGGTTTGGTATTGATAATTCATTCCTCTCGATTTCTTGTTTTGTAGTTATTAATTGATGTTGTTTTATTTAATTATTGTTGTAGATTAATGATTCCTAAAATGTCTAAATTTTTTCTTATGTTATTGAGTTTGTTCTTTATTTCATGTTCTTCATATTCATCATTTACTATTTTTGGCAAAACCTCAATGAATCTCTTAGGAGTTCTTCAAACTCTTTGCCAAATTAGGAAATTTCTTAATTTTCATTAAAAATCATGTCTTGATATAGCTTGTTGTCGTGTTCTTGTAACTTTCAAAGCACTTTTCCCTCCTTAGTTTCTTTCAAACTTTAAAATGATGTTATTGTGTTCAAGCATTACAAATCTTCAAATTTCAATTATCTTAATTTTCAATTGATGCAACTAGTTTAAAAATTATGAGTTTATGGTTTACGTTCGTTTAGAGCCATTAATCGGAGTTTGTTGAAACTCGGGATTGACAAACCCGATAATTTGGATTGACGACCCCAATACTTGATCGACATTTGAGATTGAAAACCCTGAATCATGGATTAAGTGCTTGGCAAAAACCGATTGATCGTGGACACGAACCAAACTCCCTAAACCCTCATTTTTGATTATTTTCATTTAAATATATTTTAATTCTTGTCTTAGTTGATTAGATTTTAAAAACTCAAACCAAAGTGAATTACTCTTTATCTAACATAGTTAGTTTATTTTTATCTCACTTCACGAAAATCAAACACGAAATAGCTTCCGATTAGCCTTCCTCGAGAGACACGACCCGTGATTCAACTTACCGCTTTAAAATTGACTCCGTATTATTGCGGAGACGATTTCTCAAAACCAATTTCAAATTAGAGTGCTAAAAAATTTTCGATCAAATTTTTGGCGTCGTTGTCGAGGAAGGCTAAAGGTCGCGCATTTTTGTGTTTGACTTTCATGTCCGTTTATTGTATAATCTGAATTGTCTTGTTTCTCGCTGGTACATTTAATCTTGTTTGTTGAGTGTTGTGATTTGTAGCTACATTAAAAACCTCAACCCACATCTTCGAAGATCCGAGATTAATCTGACTGAAGATGGCAAACTACTGAACTAGTTTGCCATATGATGACCCTTATATCCAAACTCCCGATTACCCCAATTCGTACACCACTTCTCCAAGCTATCGATTCCCCTTGATTTATGATGACTCATATGCTCCACCTTCTGATTATTGAGTTCCTTCATCTCATGATGACCCGTATGCTCTGAGCGGCCGAGAATGGGCCCATCCTTTCGATTACTCCGGCCCAAGCCCTTCATATTCTCCACCAGTCTCACATTGCTATAATCCGAGCATGGATCCTTATGCACCGCCTCATGATTCTTATGATTCGGGTTTTGACGATTCATATGCTCCACTCGCCCCGCCTTCTTCTTACCAGAGCTTTGACTCGTATGCTCCACCAATCCATGATTCCTATTTTTTGAGCTACAACTTTTACAACCTACCCACCTCAAATTCATATACTTCGAGCGATGATCCTTACACCATAGTCTTTCAAGATTTATCTATGTCCCAACCCCCAGACTTAGAATCTCTTTTAGCCGAGTTCGTGGATGCGTTCGACAGTAAGATGAACGCCTTGATCGCATGGAGACTCAAATAGAGCAAATTGACAACGATGTGGATGAGCTAAAATAACCTTGTCTTGACGAGATTCCCATCTTTGATGTGGTGGATCCCACCTTTGTTGATGGCAATTTAAGGTTTGATGATCTTTTGAAAGAGGTGTGCAAGGAGGTGGAGTTGGTGGGTGAGGAGAAAGGGTCGGAAGTCGGCGTTACCCCTCTCGCGCTTTTTAAAGATGTTGTAGAGGAATGTGTGGGGGAGTCGCCTTTGGGGATTCCAACGACACTTGAAGTGTTGAGTTTACTTGCTCTTTGTGAGTATGATGAAGTTGTGACGGTTTTGGAGGATGTGGAGATAGTCGAGCCTCTTTTACCACCTCCTGATGACTTATGTCTACTTGAACAAGAGGAGGTGGAAGAGGTAGTGGGGGATGCGTTGGGTCCTACTCTCTTGTGCCCGACTATGACTACTTCTAATGTTGAGAGTGAGGAGATGACGGTCGGGGAGACAAAGGAATATGTCGACCCATTTTGTGACGATCAAGTTTTGGTGGTCGACTACTCACTCGTCCGACCTCCGAAGCAAGCCCGCACTTTTGTTATTTTGATATTTCGGATTGCTCGACTTGCCCGCCTTGGTGATTCTTGTCACCCGGTGTTTCTTCTAGAGAACACCAAGACATGACACGATTGCCACCTCTTCTTGGATCCCGGATAGCATCGCTCGTATAGATCCTCGAGTTGTAGACATTAAAGTAGCGCTTATTGGGAGGCAACCCAATTATAAAGAAAAATACTCACCCGGTTTTGCTTGCCTCGACCGCCCGTGGACCACGAACGTGCTCGGCTCTTCATCACGAAATCGACTCTAGGGGCGTACTCTCTTTCCCTACTTTTAACTCATTTCTTTTATGCTTAATGAGCAACGGGGTCGTTGCTCGGCTCTAAGTGTGGGGTGGTTGGGAAATCCTTGGAGTCTTAGGGATTTGCATGCTTTTTGTGTGATATGAGTCGTTTGCATTTATTTTTGCTTTGACCCTTGGTGAAGTGACGCGGTTTTGATGACTTGGTTAGGGAGTTTAGATTGTCGATCGAATGTAGTGGACTTAGGTAGCTTAACTTGTTGGGAACATTGTTGGCCTTAGCTTCATGCTATCCTTGAGCTCAAATTAGAACTAGTGCCTCAACTAGCCCCGTTTTCTTACACGCTTTCTATAGGATTATTATATACTTTTTTCTATTATTTTCGGAGACGTTTCAAACTCCGCATGCTTATCGAGGAAGTGTAGGTTGCAAATTGTAACGAGTCTCGGAGTGTTAAATGCTCACAATTGTAGTGAATATACGAAGTCCGTATCGAAAAGAAAAATCATATAAAAAAAACACGAAAAAAAAGAGAAAAATAAAAAAAATAGTTATCATCAATAGTCCTTGGTTGATACCTTTGTAATAAATTTTGCGACTCTTGCACATTCCATCCCTTCTTTTTCTTCTCTTTAGAATTTTGTAAACAAAGCGTAGATTATTGGGAGAGTTACCTAGTACTTTTAAGTAACTTGCCAGGGGGACCGAGCAAGTTGGAGGAGATCTCAATACCGAAGACTATGAGAATGTAGATTAGATTGCTGTTTTGCCTGTGTGGCTGATCTGTATTTTTGGAACTCTTGTCTGTACTTTGAATATTTTGTCATTTAGTAAATTTAGGGTTTCCTTGATTTAAGGAAACCTTAGTACTATTTTCTCTTGACCACGTGCTCTGCTTTTCCTTATATATGACATTTTCTCATTGTACGTTTCATTATGGCTTCTTCATCTCAACTTGAAGAAATTGATACTCTGAGGAGAAAGAATCTCGCACTTTTTTTTGAAAATTCTAAGCTTTCCGATAAACTTTATGCCCTTCGCGAAAAGTTTATTCAATTATGTAGGCTTCTGGAGAGGAAGAGGCAAAAACGCTATTACAAGCGTGATTGGGATGAGCTCCGCCAGCTCAACCGTTAGCTGGAAGAGGAGAAAGCTAATTTACGTGAGTCAGTATGTCGGTTGACCGTCGCCGCCGGTGAAGCTCACGCTGCCTCCGGTCGCGCAGATAGATATCGTCAACGCCTCCATGAGACTGAGCACAAGCTATGGCGTATTCGCTGGACTTTGGCTTCTGATAAGAGAACTTCTTCCTTCTTCTCTTTTGAATAACGGTTCGAGCGTGGATAGACCTTAGCCGGGGTAAGGACGGGGGGACCTACTTGGGAGGGTTACCTAGTACTTTTAGGTTACGGGTGTTAATCTAAGCTTTTTAGCAGAACACATCCTTGTCGTCATTTTGTTTAAGCTAACAAGCAGGTTGATGCATACAACTCTTATACTTGTGCATTAGCTTTAAGTTCATTCGGTGGGTAGATTTGTAATTCTTCATTGTATTTTTGCTTGAGGACAAGCAATTGTTCTAAGTGTGGGGTAGTTAATTTGCACATTTTTGTACTTTTTTTTACGATATTTTTGCGGCTCATTTGTGCGTGATTTGCTTGTATTTATGGGTTTTGGAGTACACTTGACATATTTTGCATCATTTTAGGTTTTGTAGTGTTTTCTTTGTTTTAGTAGTTTTTCTTATATTTTCTTAGTTTTTGTTTTGAAGGACAACTTTGGTCAAAGTGGGCCCGGGATGAGGTCGGAAGATGATTCAAACCTTATGAATTCATTGCCAAGTGTCAACAAATCTTTGGTGCGAGGATCGACCTGAAACGATGACAAATGTGGCCATATTTATTGTTGACTCGCGCATTCGCTCGGTGGATATATCAGTTGTCATAATACAAGCATAACTTTAAAACCACTAGTGTCATTTGACTACACCTTATATAATTGGAAATATTAGAGGAAGCTCTAAAACTTTTGTGTTTACAACAATACCAAATTATGAGGCTAAGAATGGTAAACAATTGCTTTAAGTGGAGACAGTGCGCCATATCCTCGCTTGTGGCAGATCTTGGGGCGGAGCCAATAAATCTCGGAAGAAAATTCTAATCGACACAAATCAAACGCCAAATGAAAGCTCTGAGGAAGGGCTAAATCTCATATGAAGACACAAATGGCTGATTCCGTGTATTTATTTGGCTATCGATCACGGAAATTGATCGACTGACTGACTGAGGGTTTCAGAATGCTGCAGCCAAGCAGTCGATCGACTGCAATGCTGAGGTTGTGTGATTTTGACGAAAAAAAAGACCATTTTTCCCTAGATCGACCCATATATGCTCCCCACTCATTATCCAAAAAAAAAAAAAAATCCTCATTTTGGCAAGTTGGAAACCTTGACAAAGTCCCCATCTCTTCAAAACCCATTTTCCATTTTCTTAGATTTAGATTTTTAGTTTAGTTTCAATCATCAATGTAATTGTAGTGTAATTTGGTGTGGATATTCTTCAAGTCTTGACACCTCTTGCAGATTTAGTTTGGTAATGATACTTCATTCCTCTCGATTTCTTGCTTTGTAGTTGTTAATTGTTGTTGTTTTCTTTAATTATTGTTGTAGATTAATGGTTCCTAAAATGTCTAAAGCTTTTTTTATGTTATTGAGTTTGTTCTTCATTTCATGTTCTTAATGTTCATCATTTACTATTTTTGGCAAAACCCCATTGAAGCTCTTAGGAGTTCTTCAAACTTTTTGCTCAATTAGGAATTTTCTTATTTTTCATTAGAAATCATGTCTTGATTCACAGTTTATTTTTGTCGTATGCTGGTAGCTTTTAAAGCACTTTTCCCCCCTTAGTTTCTTTCAAACTTTAAATGATGTTATTGTGTTCAAGTTTCACAAATCTTCAAGTTTTAGTAATTTTAATTTTCAATTGATGCAACTAGTTTAGAAATTATGAGTTTAGGGTCTAGGTTCGTTTAGAGCAACTAATCGGAGTTTGTTGAGACTCGGGATTGACAAACCCGAGAATTGGAATTGACGATCCCAATACTTAATCAAAATTTGGGATTGACAACCCCGAATCATGGATTAAGTGTTCGGCGAAAATCGATTGATCGTGGAGACGAACAAAATACCCTAAACCCTCATTTTTCATTATTTTCATTTAAATCACTTTTAATTCTTGTTTTAGTTGATTAGCTTTTAAAAACCCAAACCAAAGTGAATTACGCTTTATTTCGCATAGTTAGTTTAGTTTTATCTTATTTCACGAAATTCAAACGCGAAATAGCTTCCGATTAGCCTTCCTCGAGAGACACGACTCGGGATTCAACTTACCGCTCTACAATCGACTCTGTATTATTGCGGAGACGATCTCTCAAAACCAATTTCAAATCAGTAATTTTAAAATATAATCATTAGGTTTCTTATAATTAGACTACACCTCGAGAATATTTTTTTAGAAGGGTTAATATAATAAAAAAAAGTACCATTAAAGTTTAGGATAATAACAAAAATTTAGAATCTTCATACAAAGTGTTTCTTGATTATCTCTAATACTAACATGCATAATTAAGTTCTCACTCCTATGAATAATTTAATGAAAAAAAAATACATTATATTTTATATTTCCATATGTATATTAGTAAATACAATAAAAATATTTTAATGAAAAGTATATATTATAAAATTCGAAAATTAAAATTTTATTAAATTATCTCTAATACATTACTTTTTTTCTCCCCCCTACATGAATGCCAATAGTAAAACCTTCTTATTAAATTCTCACTCCTACCTGACTTTTTAAATAGTTTAATGAAACATATATATTATATATCTCCATATGTATATACCATAAAGTAATACAAATAATTTAATGAAAAAATCTATATTATTGCATGCCAAAAATAAAACATTATTTAATTAAAACAAGATTTTATTAAATTCTCTTTAATACATAAACCTTTTTTCTATGTCCTACATGAATGCCAAGAATAAAAACGGTCATATTAATCTACCTCATTAAACTCTCTCCTAAGCGGTTTTTTTTCTCTATCCTACACATCATTAATTATATCTCCAAACCACTTATTTATATATATATAATGATAGTTTATTTCTTAATATTTCAAATTATTCAGGGGTTACGGCTTACACATGTACATTTTGGAATAAATATAATTTTAAGGTTTTGTCGTACATAAACACAGATTCATCATCTCCAATGGTCCTTGCTGTACACTTTCGTTGAGTTAAGAAATATAAGTTTTTTTTAACATATACTTGTATTTAACCTCGTGCGTTGCACGTGCAACTATTTTAATCTTGTAATCGCATGAAAAAATTAAATATAATTTATTTGGAATAATCAATAATAATCAAYAAAGTGATTGTATATACAAAGAGTTAAGTAGTATATATTCATCTAATCAAATTATTTTTCTCTTAACATAAGTCTCTATTGATAAATGTAGTTCTTAAAGTAGAGTCAAATATCTTATGCGGGCAGTTCCATCGGCACCGAAGGATATTCTCATATTCTTTTTTACATAATTTTTGATAAAATCTATTATTTTTTCTTTATCTTCTTGTAGTCCCACATAATAGTTTTGGTTTGTGCAAACCAAAGGGAATGCGATGTGTGATTTGATCAAAATTATAGATTTGATCAAAATTATGATTTTACAGATCTGAAATGAGAAACTAATGGAAAATATTGTTGTAAAAACATTAAGCAATCAAAGTAGCATGTAAGTAATTAAATAATTAAAAATGAAGTTTAAGAGTAAGAGAAATAGAGCCTAGATTGAAACTCGAAAAAACGTTGTCCTAAGAAAAGATATGCCCTCTCCACACAGAGCTTGACGAAGTTCTTTTTCCAGAATACCACAATTCCAAGAGAAGTCGTGGTATTGACAAAAACTCCTCTAAAGCGAATCAATCATCATCCACATTTGCCCAACTTGATTATATATATATATATGGGTGAGTCCATATGGGAACCAATCCCTGTGTGGGAACTAGGAACCTGCTAAATTACCTAGTATGTGATACTATTTATGAATCATGTACATGCTAATAAGATAATAGTAAAAATCAAGGGAACATAAAAATAGCAATGTAAAAATATAAGTAGCCTTTTGCATTATTTAAATTAGCATCACATATAATGTAATATAGCTGTCCCTAATGTTTCGACACTGGGGTTTGGTTGACACAGGGATTTGGTTCTCACATGATCCTAATCCTATATATATATATATATTCTTTTTTTTATGATAGCTAAACCTATAAGGATCGGGACGGAGGAGATCGGCGGAGAAGGAGAGGAATCGCAGCTGAATTGGGGAAAAGGAGAGGCCTTTGACTTTATGGGTAAGGAAGAAGGATCAGAGCAGATAAGGGGAGGAAACGGGTCGGGTTAGTGGATACCGGACGGGGAAGCTAATTGGGTTGCTGGGCGATTTTGGTTAAATGGGCTGTTGGGCTACTTTAATAAATTGGGCTGCAATAATTAATTATGTTATTGGGCTCCTATCTTATCTAGTTATTTTATTTTTGTTGTTGCATTAGGTTACATTATGCTAATGGTCCCCCCTATTTTTATAAATAGGGTGAGATCAAATTGTGGTTTGGCAAGCAAGCAATTACATATTTTTCCTACCTACCAATTCCTCTCTCTATCTCTCTAAATTCCTCCCTTTCTTCATCCGATTTACAGCTTGAGAACATCCAATTAATTTCAAATTAACTCAAAATTCTTGAAAATTACAATATCCCAACACACACACACACACACACACACACAGATATATATATATATAATATTTTATTTTGTAGTAATATAATAAAGAAGAATGCTTGAAAGCTTGCATGAAATTTTATGTGGATAATGACATATGATGTTAGTAAGAATAGGAGTTTTAGAAAATGATAAAAGCATGTTTTATTGCAAATGAATCATTGGTTTATATAGGACAATTTCTAAAGGTCTTAAAATCATAATATTAAAAACTTTCAAATGTCATTTGTATGATATCAATCTCTTTAAACCATTTTACTACCCAAACAAATGTCCATATTTATGCTTGTATTTCATAAGCCATTTTGAATCAAGTCAAACTTTGTAACCTCTCTACACAATAAAGTTTGCAATTCAAATTTAGTAACCCCCAAAATAAATTACAATTAAAATAATGGGGTTATAATATATTTTAATATAAATTATATTTTTAAATTTGAATTATAGTTTTTAACAATCCCCCACATAATTTAATATTAATATATATAATAAAATAATATTTTCGTTGAGCAAAAAACACCATGTGATAGATGATTGGTATTTTCCGGACTTGAACCTTCACTTAGTGACAATTAGTTTTATTTGAAGAAACAACGAAGCCAAAAATTTGATGACTAAAAAACTACTCTATAAAAGTCTCGCCAAGTGCATCGGTCGTTTATAGTGTATAGCTATAGAGCACTGGATATCATTGCCACGGGGATTGTGATTATTAGTACTAATCATAATTTTATTATTTAATCTATAAAATAAGATTTATTATGATAATCTATATATATATATATATATATATATATATATATATATATATATATATATATATATATATATATATATATATATATATATATATATATATATATATATATATATATATATATATATATAAAACTAAACAAATGATTAAACAAGTTGAAAATCTAAAAGTGGTTTTTAAAGAGTAAATATGTGAGAAGGATGTGTTTGAATGTATGATCCCCCTAAACTCACATTGCGATTGTACCTAAATAAATCATCATAATATCTTAAGTACTACCAAACCCACATATTATTTCATGGTTTCAAAGACCATAAAAATCCTCCAATTTAATTAAAACCTCAAGTTTCGAGTGAATTAATCCTAACCTCGAGTTGATTAATCGGAATATCTTCCTAATTAAAAACCTCAAGATATCAATGCTAACAATTAAAATTCTCTATTAGGTTTAACCCTAATCCAGAATATTTATGTCAGCATATATCTAGGGTTGCATGCAATTATTTCTACTTGTGTGTGTTTTTACTCTACTTCGCTTCATTTGATTAAATGTAAAGAAAAACTCCAAATAAGTAAACCCAAATTTTCGAGCCGGAAAGATTTATAAAAGCACAATCAAATCGAATAAAAATTAAAAATAATATAAATCAACCAATACTCAATCACATATTAAATCTAGGGTTCATCCCATTCAAACACATAGAAAGTTTAGTTCATATTTGAATTAAAATAAAAATAAATGTAAACCGATGAATCTAAGAAATGAGAAATCATATTTATAATAGTGTTAGTCTCCAAAGCTAAGATAAAGTTATTTCCCTAGCAAACCTTCAAAGTATGTGTGAGGTTTTCTTCAAAAACTCCTTCAAATATCTTATTGTACTTGTCTCTTGCTTATTATTGTAATCTCATAGCCTCCAATCTCCCTTTAAATGTCATAGGCCTCTTATTTTATAGTCCTCTAAGAGTCTTTTCTAATAACTCCTCAACAAAGAGAGAAAATGGGACCCAATACCATAAAATCGAACTTATTTGTCAAAAACATGGCCAACAGTCCAGAAACATGGCCAAAATGGCAAAAACACGGTCATGCCATGTTTTTATAAATTGTGTTGCTGGTAAAAAACACGGTTGTGTTTTCACCTGCACTCTTCCTTGAGATCTCACTGCTACAAAAAGGAGATTAACATCGATTTTTTTAGACATTTAACATCATTTTTTGAGCAGATGTCAAAACCACTGATGTTAAAAGTCATGTCGGTTTTTGTATAACCGATGTTAAAGATTTGACTTTTCACATCCGTTTTAAGTAAAACCTGATGTGGGTTATGTGACATTCACATCTTTTTTTATCGAAAACCGATGTGAACTTTTACATCTGTTTTTGAGAAACTGACGTGATTTGAACATTGGTGGCTTAGACTTCAGTTCTAGAACCGATGTTATATATGTAAAAAAACGTGAAAACCGATTAATTGTGGAGACGAACCAAACACCTTGAACCCTCATTTTTCATTATTTTCATTTAAATCACTTTTAATTCTTGTTTTAGTTGATTAGCTTTTGAAAACCCAAACCGAAGTGAATTACGCTTTATTTCGCATAGTTAGATTAGTTTTATCTTACTTTACGAAAATCAAACGCGAAATAGCTTCCGATTAGCCTTCCTCGAAAGACACGACTCGGGATTCAACTTACTGCTTTACAATCGACTCTGTATTATTGCGGAGACGATCTCTCAAAACCAATTTCAAATCAGTAATTTTAAAATATAATCATTAGATTTCTTATAATTAGACCACACCTCGAGAATATTTTTTTAGAAGGGTTAATATAACAAAAAAAAGTACCATTAAAGTTTAGGATAATAACAAAAATTTAGAATCTTCATACAAAGTGTTTCTTGATTATCTCTAATACTAACATGCATAATTAAGTTCTCACTCCTATGAATAATTTAATGAAAAAAGAAATACATTATATTTTATACTTCCATATGTATATTAGTAAATACAATAAAAATATTTTAATGAAAAGTATATATTATAAAATTTGAAAATTAAAATTTTATTGAATTATCTCTAATACATTAATTTTTTTTCTCCCCCCTACATGAATGCCAATAATAAAACCACCTTATTAAATTCTCACTCCTACCTGACTTTTTAAATAGTTTAATGAAACATATATATTATATATCTCAAAATGTATATACCATAAAGTAATACAAACAATTTAATGAAAAAATCTATATTATTGCATGCCAAAAATAAAACATTATTGAATTAAAACAAGATTTTATTAAATTCTCTTTAACACATAAACCTTTTTTCTATGTCCTACATGAATGCCAAGAATAAAAACGGTCATATTAATCTACCTCATTAAATTCTCTCCTAAGCGGTTTTTTTTTCTCTATCCTACCCATCATTAATTATATCTCAAAACCTCTTCATTTATATATATATAATGATAGATTATTTCTTAATATTTCGAATTATTCAGGGGTTACGGCTTACACATGTACATTTTGGAATAAATATAATTTTAAGGTTTTGTCGTACATAAACACAGATTCATCATCTCCAATGGTCCTTGCTGTACACTTTCGTTGAGTTAAGAAATATAAGTTTTTTTTTAACATATACTTGTATTTAACCTCGTGCGTTGCACGTGCAACTATTTTAATCTTGTAATCGCATGAAAAAATTAAATATAATTTATTTGGAATAATCAATAATAATCAACAAAGTGATTGTATATACAAAGAGTTAAGTAGTATATATTCATCTAATCAAATTATTTTTCTCTTAACATAAGTCTCTATTGATAAATGTAGTTCTTAAATCAAATATCTTATGCGGGCAATTTGTATATATATATAATATATATATATATATAATAAATTATATTATACATATATATTATATAATATTATATATATATATAATATATTATATATATTATATATAAATATATAATATATATATATATATATTATATATATATAACTATATAAAGTATTATATATATATGTTATATATATATATATATATATATATATATATTATATATATATATATATATATATATATTATATATATATATATATATATATATAT
>BMAC01000108.1:1818876-1846861 GCA_014905375.1 Phtheirospermum japonicum
TGGAAGAAGATAACTCAATTTATATCAAACCATTTTTGAAAAGATAATTGGATATTGAAAAAACACAATATAATAGAGGAATTCACCGGATAATAGCTCCTCAATTGAAAATAATTCCACAATTAGCGCCTATTTGTGTATTTGTCCGGACGGATCAATCTTCAAGCAGATTTCGAATCAAAAATCTGAACTCACCCACATCAATTCACTGAAATAGAAATGCACACGCACAATAAGAATTGCACAATTTATAAAAAAATCATTTTCAAAAAGATAATCAAATATTGAATAAACACAATATAATAGAGGAATTTACCGACAATGGCTCCTTCTACTGAAAATAATTCTAGACTACGCGTTTGTTTGTTTATTTATCACGAACGCATCAATCTTGTAGTTAGAAGTCATCTTCTCCAGATCAATTCACAAAAGCATATCCCATTTCTATCCCAAACATCACCCTCAACCTGCAGCTACCCTCTCGACGTCGCTATACTTTTCACCATTCTTAGAATTCAGAGCCTTTTTATGTAAGCCATCAAGATATACATCCCACACCTCAACTATGAACAGACTCATCTGCAATTATGAAAAAAAAAGTCTCCACATAAAATAAATAAATTGGAAATTTCATAAAGGAAAAATATTAAATCTCATGAAGAAGACCTAATTAAGACACTTCAATCTTCAACTGGCAGCTAATTCACATCTCTATGCAATAAATAAGCAGCTAGAATGCTAAATATAACAATCGTAAACGCAAATATTCATGAAATACAAAAGAGATGCCTTGAAAAAAATAGTAATTATTATCAATTACCAATATTAAGCTCACGCTTACGCGTTCATGAAATTTAACCAATAGTACAGAAAAAATAAAATAAAATTATGCATACTTCCGATTTCTAAATTGAGAAAGCGTAAGTTCACAAAATTGCAGTAGCATGGACCCATTAAAAAAAGGGAATATGCACCTGAGAGACATTCCTAGGTCTGACGTCGTCGGAGCAAGCCCAGAATCTTGAATCGAAATCCAAAAATCATATATCGAAATCCCCAAATTATTTTTATACGGGGGGTTTGCATTTAATCCACGAATCACCTTTTTAGTATAATTTCGGCAGTTGGTATTAGTAACCAACGTAAAGGTAGTCACCACCTGTTGCCAAACAAACAAATTGTAACTATAAACAAATTGTAGTGTTACCCATTCCCCTCAATTAAATTAAATTCCTACCATTATGTTGGTTACTAATATCAACTGCTCTTTTGGCCTTCTGCGAGTAAATTTTTTTTGTTTGCAACACTCTCAGAACAATAACTTGTTGCAAAACAAACAAATGAGTAACTACTACTCAACTTGCTACCTTTAAAACCACCAAAACTCATTGTATCATTTTCATTTTCTTTTGGGATAAATTTGCAATTTTAGTAACTAATTAATATTAATATTAGCAAAAAATCATATATCTAATAAATAAATAAATAAATAAATAAGCTTGTAAATTTAGTACCTGTTTTTTTTTTCGCTTTGGTTTTTATATTTTGTGATAATTATCCGGTTATTATTACTTATATATTAGATGTGTTTTGGGTTTCACTTTTTTGGACTAATTTGCAGGTTCTTCAGAAATGATAATGATATACTCTTTCTATTTTGTAACTTATTTCTTAGTGGTAGTGAATGTTGCATGGGTGCATTTTTTTATTTATTTTCATTTGGTCATGTTGCCACAGCTAAATTCCCATTTTAGTTTCAATGAGCAAAAGAAAATAAAAGAGAAAATTGTAATTTTAGTTCTCAAAATTTGAAATTCCTAGGTA
Source organism: Phtheirospermum japonicum (assembly GCA_014905375.1). Lineage (NCBI taxonomy): Eukaryota > Viridiplantae > Streptophyta > Magnoliopsida > Lamiales > Orobanchaceae > Phtheirospermum > Phtheirospermum japonicum. Next base: position 1,820,701 of record BMAC01000108.1, read on the forward strand.
CTAAATTTACAAGCTTATTTATTTATTTATTTATTTATTAGATATATGATTTTTTGCTAATATTAATATTAATTAGTTACTAAAATTGCAAATTTATCCCAAAAGAAAATGAAAATGATACAATGAGTTTTGGTGGTTTTAAAGGTAGCAAGTTGAGTAGTAGTTACTCATTTGTTTGTTTTGCAACAAGTTATTGTTCTGAGAGTGTTGCAAACAAAAAAAATTTACTCGCAGAAGGCCAAAAGAGCAGTTGATATTAGTAACCAACATAATGGTAGGAATTTAATTTAATTGAGGGGAATGGGTAACACTACAATTTGTTTATAGTTACAATTTGTTTGTTTGTAACAGGTGGTGACTACCTTTACGTTGGTTACTAATACCAACTGCCGAAATTATACTAAAAAGGTGATTCGTGGATTAAATGCAAACCCCCCGTATAAAAATAATTTGGGGATTTCGATATATGATTTTTTGATTTCGATTCAAGATTCTGGGCTTGCTCCGACGACGTCAGACTTAGGATGTCTCTCAGGTGCATATTCCCTTTTTTTAATGGGTCCATGCTACTGCAATTTTGTGAACTTACGCTTTCTCAATTTAGAAATTGGAAGTATGCATAATTTTATTTTATTTTTTCTGTACTATTGTTTAAATTTCATAAACGCATAAGCTTAATATTAGTAATTGATAATAATTAGTATTTTTTTCAAGGCATTCTCTTTGTATTTCATGAATATTTGCGTTTACGATTGTTATATTTAGCATTCTAGCTACTTATTTATTGCACGGAGATGTGAATTAGCTGCCAGTTGAAGATTGAAGTGTCTTAATTAGGTCTTCTTCATGAGATTTAATATTTTTCCTTTATGAAATTTCCAATTTATTTATTTTATGTGGAGACTTTTTTTTCATAATTGCAGATGAGTCTGTTCATAGTTGAGGTGTGGGATGTATATCTTGATGGCTTACATAAAAAGGCTCTGAATTCTAAGAATGGTGAAAAGTATAGCGACGTCGAGAGGGTAGCTGCAGGTTGAGGGTGATGTTTGAGATAGAAATGGGCTATGCTTTTGTGAATTGATCTGGAGAAGATGACTTCTAACTACAAGATTGATGCGTTCGTGATAAATAAACAAACAAACGCGTAGTCTAGAATTATTTTCAGTAGAAGGAGCCATTGCCGGTAAATTCCTCTATTATATTGTGTTTATTCAATATTTGATTATCTTTTTGAAAATGATTTTTTTACAAATTGTGAAATTCTTATTGTGCGTGTGCATTTCTATTTCAGTGAATTGATGTGGGTGAGTTCAGATTTTTGATTCGAAATCTGCTTGAAGATTGATCCGTCCGGACAAATACACAAACAGGCGCTAATTGTGGAATTATTTTTCAATTGAGGAGCCATTATCCGGTGAATTCCTCTATTATATTGTGTTTTTTCAATATCCAATTATCTTTTCAAAAATGGTTTGATATAAATTGCGTTATCTTCTTCCAAGATCATTGTGCACGTTCATATTATATTTATCAAATTGATGTGGGTTTCTTTGAATTGTCCAATCATATCTTCAAGATAATTAACGTTCTATATTAAGATCATATTCTACATTAAGATATTAGATGGAACTATTGTCTGATAGAGTAATTTCTTGCTAATATTTTTTTATTTATATAGTCATAGTTAGTAATAAACAAATTTAGTCAATATAATTAACAACACATAATATTCAGTTATAATCATAATGTGAATTTAAAGTCATATTTTAAAAATAAAACAGCAAGCTTTACATGAAATTGTAAATATGAAAACTGAGAGGGGTGAAGTTGCAAATATGAAAATTGAGAGGGGTGAAATTCCAAATATGAAAATTGAAAGATATGAAATTGTAAATATGAAAATTGAGTTGTTGACGTTGTGTGCTATGCAAGTATAGAGCTAGGTTTTCTGCTTTTCATAGTCCTCAGTTTTTCCTTCTTATAGCTTATATATAAATATAAATATATATATATATATATAGGATTCAGAAAGAATCATCCACATATCATACCTTATATATATAGTTGAACAGCACATAATATTCTACATTTTTTGATATTAGATGCTAATGTTTTATTATTTATATAGTCATAGTAATAAACAAATTTAGTCAATATAATGAACACATAATATTCAATAATCATAATGTGAATTTAAAGCTATTACAAATTATTTCTACATAACATGTTCAACCCGCAGCGAAGCGCGGATCGCTTCCTAGTTTAGTAATATAGTTGAGACAATGCAGAGATCAGAATCACACCAACTCATCAAAACCCGATAGAGGAACAAATTTCAAAATTGAAACAAAATTGATCATTAAAATAAAATGTTGGCCAAAACCCAATATACTCTCCCACTATCAATTCCCATTTTAAAAGGTACTTGAATTAAGTTTAAACCTTGCTTAGTCAACTATTAGATTCCAGTATTCCACACATACAATGGTAGAAGACACTCTGTCCATTCTTTGCTTATTTGATATATACATATATATATAATTAGAGATTACTATGCGGCCACAAAAGAAAAGGTATATGTGTGTGCATAACATATAACCATATAATGAAAAAAAAGAGTAAATAGATGAGGATACGAAAGTTAAACAAAATATATTCGTGTAATCTGGATAACAAAAGAGAAAACAAATAACATAAAACTCATCTCAAAATATGAAACAACCTCCTAAAATGAAACAACCTCCTAAATGGAGAAAAAGAGACATAAAAAAGGATAAAGGATCTAACCATCATTAAGAAGGATCATGTAGAGAGGAAACTCACGTTTACAAGCACTAATCTTCTTCATTTCATCGTGATGCCCATTAATGTAATATCAAAGGTGACCGTCTGTATAAGCGATCGTATACCATGCCTTATCTTAGGTGCCTTAGGCCAAGGAAAGCAAACTATGCCCTCATGGAAGTACACGAAGGAGTCTGCGACAATCACTTGGGGGGGCAGAGCCTTGGCGCAAGTGGTTATGCGCCAAGGATATTATTGACCAACCCTGAGACAAAACGCAACGGATCTGGTTAAAAAATGCAAAAAATGTAAGAGGCATGCTAATTTTCTCCACTCGCCTGCTGTGCCAATATCAGTAGTGTCTACCCCATGGCCCTTTGTTATATGGGGAATGGACATTTTAGGACTGTTTCTAAGAGCCACTGAACAGAGAAAGTTCTTAATCGTGGTCATCGACAACTTCATGAAGTGGGTTGAAGCCGAACCGTTCGCTTGCATCACTGAAATATAAATTAGGAACTTTGTGTGGCAATCCATTGTTTTTGGGTTTGGTGTCCCCAAGAGACTCGTTACGGACAATGGGAAACAATTTAATAACCACCGTTTCAGGGATTTCTGCGAAGGCCTCAGCATTGATCTAAGGGCAACCTCAGTGACGTACCCTCAGTGCAATGGTCAAGCGGAGGTTACAATAGAACTATCTTGCAGGCTCTGAAGACAAGACTCGACGTCGCCAAAGGCCTTTGGGCAGGCATCCTCCCAGAGGTGTTGTGGGCTTACCGAATAACTTCGCGAACAACGACAGGGGAGACCCCCTTCAGCATGACGTTTGGCTCCGAGGCGGTCATACCCGTTGAGATTGGGCTTCCAAGTGCTAGGATCGAGACTTTTTGTGTAGAGGATAATATTGAGGGGCTGAGGGCTAACCTCGACCTTGTCGACGAGCACCGAGAGCGAGTAAGGGTCAGAATGGCCACGTATCAGCAGAGGGTGGCCAAGTACTATAATCAACGCGTAAAATCGCATCACTTTTATCGGGGAGAGTTTGTCCTCAGGAAAACCCAGTTCAATTACCAAGAGAAGCGCAACAAACTGTCGCCCAATTGGGATGGCCCTTACCGGGTCAGCGGAGCGATTAAGGAGGGTACCTACAAGCTTGAAGACCTCAGTGGAAAACTCATACCTAGGACTTGAAACGCCAAGCATCTGAGGAGATACTATCACTAGCATAAGTGTTGGTTTTCCTTCAAGTGTCTCTCCTTGTGAAAATAACGTTTACGAACCAATCCTTTGTCACGAGGATAGTCTCAATTTTCAAGTTTCATTTATGAAAAATAAGGTTTATGAACCATTCCTTCATCACAAGGACACTTAATTTTAAGGTAGTTTGGTTTAGAAGTCGGTCCTTTGTTCAACGACCGCCGTTATTAATGAAAAGGTTGCATTTTATTTCCTACATGCGTTATTTTCTCGAAAGACTCATACAATGATGGGATTGCAGTGGACAACCATTGCCACCATAATCAAAAGACTGCAATGGACAACCATTGTCACTAACAAAAAACAAAGGTTAAGGGATTGCAGTGGACAACCACCGCCCCCATAATTAACAGACTGCAGTGGACAACCATTGCTACTAACAAAAAACAAAGGTTAAGGGATTGCAATGGACAACCACCGCCCCCATAATCAATAGACTGCAGTGGACAACTGTTAGAAGAGTTTTTAGTGGTGTTGAAATATATCAACGGGTCCATGGCTTGGTATTATCGGAGATCGATTCGATTGAAGGATTCAATGTGTTTCAACCTTGAAAAATAAAAGGAAAATGAAAATAAAGAAAATAAAATAGATAACTATCCTAGGAATTGAAACCGCATGTTGGTAGAGTGCCTCGTCAGATGCCTCAAATAGAAGATGCAAAGCACTAAAGTAAGTAAGCAAGAAAATGCATTGTTTCACCAAGTACAAGCATGCAAGCACAAGGTACAACTATGCATGAAATCCTAAATAATGCAAATTAACAAAAATTGAAAGCATGGATGTAAAGAGCAATGGAAATTAACAAGAAAGTTCAAAACTTTAAGGAAAATAACAAGCAACAAAGAGTAGATCTAAGATTTAACCTAAAACTATGCATAAAAATAAAATTGCAAATAAAGCATAGCAAAATCTCAAAATCAAGACGATCCAAGACCCGATCTACTATCTAGATGTGTCACTCATCTAGAACCCATAGCCAAATCATAAGTTTCATCATGAATTCAAGGTGCTGAGACAAAAAGCATAACATGAAGAACAAGCATGGAAATGAAGAACAAAGCATGGAATTAAAGCATAAAACATAAAATTGAATGGAAGCTTACTTGAATTAAAGGAAAGAGTAGCAAGCTTGAATGAAATTGCATCAAAAGTAACAATCCAAAGGAGTATTTGGATTCTTCTTAGGCTTACAAACCCAAGTCCAAGCATGAAAGTAAATCTAAATCTAGAAAAGAAATTACATCAAGGCTTGAAATTGAATCTAAAACCTAAGAGAGAGAAATTAGATCTTAAAAACTAGAGAGAAGATTTTTTTAATCCCAAACCCAAGCTTGGGTTGGGAGGAGGTGAGAGGTGTCTTACAAAATGAAAGAGAGGTTCTATTTATACAAGTTAAATAGGGGTAAATGGGTAAATTATGCCATAAGAGCTTGGATTTCCATGTATTGACCAAATTTGACCCAAAATGGTCAAAATAGACCATTTCGGTCGAGTTGGGCTCGATTGGCTCGACAAATATGCAAGGTGGCTCGACATGGGCCGAGAGGGCTCGGCGCTGGGCGGGCTGGCTCGGTCGTGGTCGGCAGCTGTCGGCAGGCATAGTGCGGCGACACTCGGCAGCCTCTCGGCGGCACTCGGCAGGCATGCGGCAGTCGATCGATTGGCTCGGCAGTCGATCGACTGCCCTCGGCAGGACGGGCGTGGATGGCCACTCTCTGAAGTGCAGTCGAGCCAGCCCTCGGCAGCCGATCGACAGACTCGGTAGTCGATTCGACTGCTCGGCAGTCGATCGACTACGCTCGGCAGTCTCGGCAGCTGTGGCGCGCAGGACCTCGGCAGGCTCGGCAGGCGTGGGCGCTGGCTCTCGGCAGTTGCGGCAGGCATGGGTGGACACTGGGTAACCCAGTGTCATATCACGTACCCAGTGTCAGCCATATTCCTTCAATTCGAGCCCCGATTCTGCTAAAACTCCAATCGTAAGCCCATGCTCGACCATATCCAGACTAGAATACTTCAAAATACCTAATTTAAATATAAAATTAATTAATTAAGATTAAAATAATCATATTAAGTAGAAAATCAAAAAGGAACATGAAAAACAACAAAACGAGAAAACAAACGAAAAACCTAATAAAACTCGACTCAAAAATTACTAAAATCAACATAAAATCCTAATTAAAAACACAAGGAAAAATGCAATAATTACATGCAAAACAACAACCATTGCTACTAACAAAAAACAAATTTTAAGGGATTGCAGTGGACAACCACCGCCCTCATAATCAACAGACTGCAGTGGACGACCATTGCTACTAAGAAAAAACAAAGGTTAAGGGAGTGCACTGGACAACTATTGCCACCATAATCAATGGACTGTGGTGGACAACCACTGCTATAAATAATAATAACAATAATAATAATGTTAATGGATTGCAGTGGACAACCATTGCAACAATAATCAATAGGTTGCAGTGGACCATCATTGCTACCATAATTAGTAAATTGCAAGGAATAACCATCGATTGATAGATTGCAAATGAAAAGCATTGCTACTATCATCGTCATACATAAAAGTCGATTTGGGAACAACCAAACTTAGAAAAAGAGCTTCACTTGAGCAAAAATACAAAAAGAGTTTATCAAGAGTCATAACGCAAATACAGGAGCTCCATAGGAGTCAGATTACAAGATTGATCTACGAGTCACCAAGTAGCCAAAGATAAGAGTTACAGGGAGCAGGCAACACTAATCATCCGTAGGCGCGGGAAAACCCTCAGCCGTCTCCATGTCGGTAGCAGGGGCACCAGAAGTGGATCCTGGTGGACAAGGTACAAGGTGTCCAAAGTTAATTGCTGGAAAATAGACGCACGCCATCTACTTACAATCGTTCAACCCATCGAGATAAAAATCTATTTGCTCCTCCTCGGCAGCATCGATGGCTTCCTTGGCAGCCAACGTCAATGCCTCAATCTCCTTGCGGGACTCCTCCCTCTCCAGCTCAACAGAAGCAAGACGTCATTGCAAATTGGTGACCTCTCCCTCCAGGTGCTTGACTCGCACTTCACCTTATGCAAGCTCCGTAGAGAGCTCCATCACCCTTTGAGACCCATAATTCACCTTTGCTATCAGGCCCTGGTGGGTAAGAAGTTGTTGCAAGAGTAACAAGATAAAGAAAAAAAAATGAGGGAGGAGAGAATAAATAAATAAAATGAGTATGTTGCAGCGCACCTGGGCTAAAAGGGCATACCTGTCGTCCGCCAAGTCCTGAAAAGTGGCATCCGTAGCCGCAGCCATGTCCCTGGGATGCATCACGTGGGACATCATCTCTATCGCAGTAACTCAGTTTATGATGGTGTCATCCTCGCTGACATTCCATGAGGGGTAGAAACAGACGGGGACATCTGTTACACCAGAAATATGATCACTCCTGAACCTTGCGCTATTTCCCAACCTGCACACACAAACACGCCAGAAAAAGGCCACCGGGGGTTTTCCGGTGGAAACCTCTCCGATGCTTAAGTAGTGTTTCTAGTGAGCAAAGCAAGGAATTCATAAAGAATGACATACCTCTCTCAGCCTTGGGGCTGAGATACTTATAGTTTTTCCCAATGGGGACCCCTTTCGGGATCTCGGCAACAAAGGCCGCGAATCAAGGGCAGTTTAAATAACAAACTCTGACAAATGGTCCCACTTGTCCCCCCGACAAGGATCAAGGACCGGGTCTTCCCTAGCCCTGGTCTCCTTCCTGTTGGCAAGACTGCCTTTATACTTTCGAGGTTTATCTCACAGGAGGTCTTCTATCAGCTCAGGACAACTCCTGGGCTGGGATGACGCTGCTCAGCTCGGGACAACTCCTGGTCTGGGATGACGCTGCTCTGATCTATTCAGCTTTTAAGAAAACCAGGTCAAACCAAGCGTAAGCCATCCTGAGCTCCCTTCTTTGACTATCTAGATCCAAGTCTACCCCAATCTGGGTCTGGCCTACTTATGCCCCATTAACTCCTCCCCCCGAAATGGTTGGAGTACAGTTGTGGCATTCCCGAGCCCTCAGAAATAAATGAGGTCCCACCTATCCTTTATTGTTTCTCGTACTGGTACGAATCCCAAAAAATCCACCTGAAAACCAGGCCTAATCATTGGCATTAGTGGTGTCGGCTCATCTTCCCAATCGGTTACTATTCCCACACGTCTCTCAAAGTACTGACAAGTTAGTGACGCGTGACCTACCCTATGACGGCTGGCGTTCCAGCTCACCGTCTAGGGTACTATAATGCGAGGATCCCATCAAATCCCGTCTTTTCCTCATTTTTTTAATTTATCCACTTACCTTTTATTCCCGCTGGACTCCTTCTTCCTCTCACTTTCACATTTCACTTTTAGCAAAAACTCTTGAGATTTTCTCTCTCTAGTATTCCGACGAGTTTTTCAGATTCGATCTTTTTCCAGCTACCCTACTAACCCAGGTACTTTCTCAGTCCTTCTCTTTAATTTTCCAATAATGTCATCATCTTCTCCCTCTCTCGACGCCCCTCCGGTCGCTTCCCCATCACTGGCAGCGGCAGATTCTTCTTCTCCGCCGTCTTCTTCTCAGGGGACTACGTCGGCCGCCACATCTTCCTCATGTCCACTAGAATATCCACCACCGATTCCAGACCACCCAAAAATTACCTCGATTCTCAGTGATAGGACCGTGGAGGAAATTCGTTACAAGTATCGAATTTCCGATCATTTCGATCCTTACAACCCTCCGGCGTGTATTCTGGCTTGCCAGGCGCCGACTGGTTGGTTGACCTATTACGCCGACCAATTTCAGGCGGGCTTGCATCTTCCGGACAACCCGTTGATGTTAGATATTGCCGCCGTATTCAAAATCCCCCTTTTTCAGTTTACCCCTAATACCTTTAGGATCATAGTAAGCTATAGTTTGGCCATGCGGTATGCTGGCCTGACCCCCACGGCCCACACTTTCTACCAGCTCTACCAGGCCAAAAGCTTACCTCCCGACTGATTTTATCTAAGTGCCAGACCAGGAGTTCATTTTTTACACGGGCTCCCTTCTTCCAACAAGGCCTGGCGGAAGAAGTTCTTCTTTGTTCATTGTAATGGAGATTGGGGCTTCGACTCCAAACCCATTGATAAACTGCCCGCATATCCTCCTCTGTCTACCACTCCATCTCTGAGCGGGCTGACAAGTACCATCAGCGCTATCACAAGACTGAGCGCGAGCTGTGGCGCATCCGCCGTGCCCTGGCCGCTGACCGGAGAGCCTCTTAGGTTTTCCTGGGATTTTGTTGAATTCCCTTTTGTTTATTTCCTGCATTGTAATCAAACTTTCTAGTCTTCGTGGAAGACGTAAGTAAAGTCTTTTTGTATTTGCCAGAATGTTAATAAAACAAGAGTATTTTTCATTTGATTCTTCTTTCCATTCAATCAAATCAAGTGGACTAAAGTTTTCCAAGTTTTAGTCTATTCAGGTGTTTTAAGCTTACCACCAGATCTGAAAAAGTAAGGTCTCCGCCTTCAATCAGCTCTTTCCTTCTGGTTCTGAGCTGGTAGTCAAGCTAGGCTTTTGTATTAAAAGTCTTTTAATCAGGTTGGGAGTTGTCATGAGCACCCGTATTTAGCCAATCTTGGCTTATCCTGCTAATCAAACAAGAACATTATATGGGCAGCCGCCCTAAGCCAATCCTGTCTTCTTCTTGACAATCAGGCCAGGAGACTAGGACATCCGTCCTTTAGCCAATCCTGGCTTAAACTGACAATCAGGTCAGGAAAATGGGGCACCCGCCCTTAGCCAATCCTGGCTTAAACTGGGAACCAGGTCAGGAAAATGGGGCATCCGCCCTTAGCCAATCTTGGCTTAAACTGACAATCAGGTCAGAAAAATGGGGCATCCGCCCTTAACCAATCCTTTCTTAAAATGACAATCAGGTCAGGAAAATGGGGCACCCGCCCTTAGCCAATCTTGGCTTAAACTGACAACCAGGTCAGGAAAATGGGGCATCCGCCCTTATCCAATCCTGGCTTTTTATAAATTCTTGTTTTAGTTTGGCGAAAAAGAATAAACCTGCATTATCATTAATAACAAGGAAAACGAACCCTTCATGTTGGCCTACTTTGACATTTAGTCCTTTTTTTGGCCTGTTTTCAATTTCGTCCGTTTTATTTTAAAAATCCTGCAATTTAGTCCGATTATCGCCGGAAAATTGGATCACACCCGAATTTGCTGAGTTGGTGCCGGTTATTTGCTGATTTGACTTCAATTTTGGGGTTTCTTGGTCACGTGGAAATAAAATAAATTGGATTATTTTTTATTTGTATTGTTGGCATGATTTGTTGGCAATTATCTCCACCTGTCTCTGACTCTCTTCCCACTCTCCTCACTAGATCTTTTTACTTCCTCTCTCCACTAATGCCCACATCACCGCACCATACACTTCCAATTCCAAAATGTATATCACTACAGACCCCCCTCACGGCGGCGCCACCGCCGGAAACCCCGAACCTGAACCAATCACCCCGTCGGATCTCCACGCCGAATTCTTACACCACGACACCGCCGTCGCCCGCATCAACAATGGCAAATTCAGGTGCTGCTCCGCCACCATCATCGCCGCCCAACAATGCCACCAGCTCCTCTTCTTCCGCCAGCCCGACCACTACTACTACAACACCCTGAAGCCCGCCGCCATCGTACTCCAGCACACCACCTGGTCCTTCTTCTCTTCTAGATTGCGGTTGGGGGGAGTTTTTTGGGATTGAGTGAGGGATTGGTGTTTGCCGGGAAATCAGGATTGGATAAGGATAGGTTTCTCGAGGCGGTGAGGGGCGGCACCGCCGGGTCGATGGTGTTGGAACTATTTGGGAAGAGGATGATTGGGTTTCTAACACTACAATTAGGGTTCCATATCAGGAAACTGCTCGGGGGTTTTAATCTTTTAGCCGTCTTTTGGATTTAAGCCATCTAAAATTCAATTTATTTAATTTTGCTTCTCTCGATTTAGGGTTTGAGGCGACGCCCATTCATATACTTGTGTAATAATTGCTCATTGATTTTATTAAGTATTGTTTGAAATCAGGGTTAATTACTCTGGAATTATAAACTGTCAATATTTGGGAAAATACAACGTATAGATTTAGTTATATTCCTAGAACTTATTCAATCAGATTTAAATTCATTTGATTTTATCAAGCCATTGATTTTTTGGTGTTGTTCTCTGTAATCTGCATGAGGGATTTTGAGCCAGGAGGTTTTGCGGAGTATATGGTGAAGGATTTTGGGATGGCAGTGGATCTGGAAGGTGAGGCGTCGGCGGTGGTGTTGTTGCCCGGAGCTTCACTGTCGAAGCAGTTATTTTCCGGGATGGTGGCCAACGGGGCGGAAAACTGGGGACGCAGGGTGTTGTGACGGCGATAGAGAGGATCAATTAATGGCCTACATGGCAAATAAAACTAATTTCTTTTAATTCATTTCCACGTGGCCGAATTTCCCCCAATATAAAAAACAACTCAGCACAAGTCGGCGCCTAATCAGCAAAGTCCGGTAAAATTGAGTTTTTCCGGCGATAATCGGACTAAATTGTAGATATTTTAAAAGAAAACGGACGAAATTGAAAACAGGCCTAAAAAAAGGACTAAATTGCAAAGTAGGCCAACTTACAGGATGAAAAAGTTCATTTTCCCTTAATAACACGTTGTAAGATTTCATTCATACATAAAATTTTCGTAAATTTACAATGTTCAACACGCGAGGGATTTCGAATCCATCTAGGTCTTCTAATTTATAAGCTCCGCCTGCCAAGACTTAGGTGACCCGGCTCTGCCTGCCAAGACTTGGCCTTCCCTAAATCGGCTCTTCTCAAGACCAGGTCTCCCACCTGGAAATTTTTCTTGATCACAGATTTGTCATAGGTTGCTTTGATTCGTCCCTTGATGCGCTCCATTCTAACGACAGATCTTTCTCTCTTCTCGTCGACCAAATCCAACGCATCCTGACTCAAGAGCTCACTCTGTTCCTCAACGAAGTTCTGAATTCGATGAGTTTCCATGTTAATCTCAGCGGGAACCACAGTGTCCATGCCATAAACCAGGCTGAATGGCGTTTCCCCCGTGCTCTCCTTGGGATTAGTCCTGTACGCCCATAAAGTTGAGCTGAGCTCGTCAACCTACCTACCTCCAGCCTTCTCCAGACGTGTCTTGATTCCTTGTACAAGTATGCGGTTGGTCACCTCAACTTTTCCATTGGCCTGTGGATGATAGACAGACGTGAAATGCTAGTCGATCTTCATTCTTGCGCACCAAGCTTTGATTCTGGCACCCATGAACTGGGTGCCGTTATCTGAGACCAAGATCTTGGGAATACCAAATCTGTATACAACGTTCTACCAAAAAAATATCATCACCGCATCCTCCGTGATTTTTGCCAAAGCTTCAGCCTCCACCCATTTACTGAAATAATCAATGGCTACTATTAAGAACTTCTTTTGGGCAGGGGCTGTGGGGAAAGCTCCCCATTTGGCAAATGGACAGGGAGAGCTCTTCGTCATGAGCTCCTCTGCAGGCTTGTGCATTAAGGGCGAGTTCTTCTGACATCTTTCACAAATCCGCACAAAATTTTCCGCCTCCTTTCTTAATTGTGGCCAGAAGTAACCTGCTCGCAAGACCTTGCTTGAGAGAGCTCTAGCACCCATATGATTGCCACAACATCCTTCATGAACCTCCTTAAGAACATGAGTACCCTTGTCTTGGCTTAGGCATCGTAAAAGGGGCTGTACAAACCCTCTTCAAAATAGCTTTCCCTTAATCAAGCAAAATCGTGCAGCCCTGGTTTTTACCTTTACTTCCTCTTTCTTATCTTCTGGCAGTTCTCCCTTCTCTAGATATATTTTTATGGGTGAACGCCAGTCACTACACTCAATAACCAAGCACACCTTCTCTGTCCCAAATTCTTTATTTTCTATTAGTAGAGTGATCATCCTTTCCTGACAATCCACAACTGAGCTAGCTACTTTTGCCAGATAAGCTGCTCTTCCGTTCTCCTCTTTGGGGATTTGAAGGACCGTCAGGGCTTTCATATTCTTGGACAGTTCCCTAAACTGGGCTAGGTACTTCTGCATGCTTTCTTCCCTGGTTTCAAAATCCCCACTTATTTGTTTGCAGACCAGCTGGGAACCCACCCTTTCATATACCTGCTCCGCCCCTAAGTCTCTTGCCATCTGAACTCCTCTCAGGAGGGCCTCATACTCGGCTGCATTATTGGACAAAGCATAGTTTAGGTGCACTGCATACTCGGTAGCTACACCTGTCGGATCGATTAAAATAATTCCTGCCCTGCAGCCTTGATGTCCCATCGAACCATCCGTAAATATTTTCCATTCTTGCTTGTCACCGGGAGAGCTGGCCATTTCCTGCATAAAATAAGCCAATGCCTGGGCCTTGATGGTTGTCCTGGACTCAAACATGATATCGAACTTGGCCAGCCGGATCTGGTGATAACCCTGCGAGGCATCCATCATACTTAAAAGCTCACAACCTGATGTGGAATCGACCAGTTGGTCTATCCTTGGCAATGGGTAATGGTCTTTGGGGCAAACCTTGTTGAGGTCGCGGAAGTCTATGCACATGCACCAGTCATTTTGGGACTTAGGGACCAGCACGGCGTTGGAAAGCCACTCAGGGAATTATATTTCCTTGATATGCTTAGCTTTCAACAACTTCTCCACCTCAGCCTCGATAATGACCTCCTTCTCTGGCCCGAAATTGCGCTTCCTCTGCTTGAATGGCTTTGTTGCAGGGCTGATATTGAGGTGATGTTCAGCCACTTCTGGATTGATACCGACCAGGTCTTGTGGAGACCAGGCAAATATATCCGCACTCTCTTGCAGCAGTGCTACCAGGTCGATCAGAACCTCCGGACTGAGAGTTGTCCCGACACGGAGGACTCGACTGTCATCCCCTGGGACTACATCCACTGTCATCAAGTTCTCTGCCCTCTCGATCATTTTGGGTCTGTCCTCTGTTCGAGCCCTCTTGGCCTGTCTTTCCTCTTCACTTTGTCTAATATACTTTCGACGTAAGTGTGCCTTGATGCATATTGGTCTCCTTATGTTTCACCTACTACATCGTGAGCAGGAAATTTCAATTTCATGTGGTAAATCGAGACCACTGCATGAAATTTGCTCAGAGAAGGTCTCCCCATCATCACATTATATGAGGAAGTTGCATCTACCACCAGGAATCGAACTGTCCTAGTCTGCCTATAGGGCTCATCCCCTAATGTAACCAGGAGGTTAACAGCTCCAAGGGGCTTTAACGCGCCTCCTGCAAATCCTACCAATGATGTCGTAACCTCTTCCAACTCGACATCTAGGTTCATCTTCCTGAAGAATTCGTAGAACATGATGTCTGCCAAACTCCCCGTATCCACGAAGATTCGTCGGACATTATAATTGGCTATAGTATCCGTAATGACCAGGGCATCCATATGAGGAGCTAGAATCCCCTCCTCATCCTCTGACCCAAAGCAAACATTTGGACTCGGTGCTACCTGTCCGACTTCCTTTCCCTTTCTGGTTAGATCCCGTGCAGCGCGCACGTAACTGTTTTGGGTCCGTTTAGAGTGTTCATCCCACTCACCCCCTGTGATCATAAGAATCTCACCCCGTATAGCCTGGGTCTGTTCATTTCGTCTTCCTTTATTACGCCCCCTATCTTGATCACGCTTATTTTGTTAGGTCGGCCATGACTACCACGATCAGACCTGACTTTCTCTTTTCTCATTCGCACGTATTCTTTAAGATGCCCGGCTTGCACCATTCTCTATAGCTCATCCTTCAGATGAGTGCACTGATCTGTGTCATGTCCATAGTCGTTATGAAAGCGACAGAATCTGTCTGACCTTTCCTTCTTAGGCTTCTGCGAATAAGTCTTAGGCCATTTTAGGTCTGGATGCCTCTCTATATCTTGCAGGATTTCCCCATGCGGAGTCGCCAGAGGCATGTATCAGTCAAAGCGAGGCCTTCCCCCAGACAGGTCTGTCCTGGATTTTTTTACCGGTGCCCTTTCTTCTCTATCATATCTCTCCCTTTTCTTCTCTCCCTCGTCCTTGATCCTCAGGGCTTCTTCCAAATAGATATACTTTTCTTCTCTCTCCAAGAGCTCTCCGAACTTAAGGGCTGGCTTCACCACCAGCGATTGTAAAAACTCTCCTCTCCTGAGGCCCTGCGCAAGTGCGTTCACCAAGAGCTCCTCTGATGCAAAAGTCACCTCGAGCTTTGCATTAGTAAATCGATTAATATAAGCACGTAAGCTTTCGCCCTCTTTCTGTTTTAGACTAAACAACTCAAGTGGCATCTTCTGGTACTTTCGGCAGCTATTGAGTTGATGCAAGAAGGCCGAGATGAACTCATCAAAATTGCTGATGGAGCGTGGCGGCAACTGGCTAAACCAGAGCTGAGCTGACTTGGTGAAAGTCATTGGGAAGACCCGGCACATGACCGCATCAGAGAACTTGTGTAACGCGGCTGCGATTTCGAAGCGGCTGAGATGGTCCCACGGATCCGTGGTCCCATTATACTCAAAGCCTAAAGACCTATACGAGGGAGATACATCATCACGCATGACTTCTTCTGTAAACGACTTACCTCTCCACGCCGGCGCCGCACTAGTGCCTGCCATCTTCCTCTTGAATTCTCTCACCTCTTTCTGCAAGCTTTGCATCTGCTCAGCCAGGCCTGGGTTGACCTGGCTTAACGTCTCGCTATCGGAAGTGGAGAAATGTTCTTCTCTGTCCTGGAGGGGAGTCCGATCAGTGCGCTGGCCGTGCAGCGGTTCCATTTCTGTCAATGGAACAATCCTAGTTGGTGGTGTATTGGATGGAGGTGTCGAGATTTCCGCGAATTTCTTCTCCAAAGCCGCTTCCACAGCCTTGCCGATGAGCTCAGACAGCTGTCTGAGAAAGGTGTCGTTCAACGATCCACCCACAGCGGGCGTAGATCCGCCAGAAGGGGGTGGCGTAGTGCCCAGTCCAGTTGCTACTGACGGCTCTGCCCCTTCTGACCTCTTCGTTGATGGCTCTGCCGACCGCGGCATGCCCCATGGAGCGGCGGAACTAGGGGTTCCACCCAGTTCTCCCACCAGATTCCGAGGCAACCCGTCTGAAGCCATTCAAACTCACGCCTTAGCTCAGAATTTCCCACAGACGGCGCCAATTGTTACACCCAGAAATATGATCACGCCTGAACCTTGCACTATTTCCCAACCTACACACACAAACACGTCAGAAAAGGGCCACTGGGATTTCCCGGTGGAAACCTCTCCGATGCTTAAGTCAGAAAGCGTATAGAGTGTTTCTAGTGAGCAAAGCAAGGAATGCACAGAGAATGACATACCTCTCTCAGCCTTGGGGCTGAGATACTTATAGTTTTTCCCAATGGGGACCCCTTCTGGGATCTCGGCAACAAAGGCCGCGAATCAAGGGCCGTTTAAACAACAAACTCTGACAAGTGGTCCCACTTGTCCCCCCGGCAAGGATCAAGTACCGGGTCTTCCCTAGTCCTGGTCTCCTTCCTGTTGGCAAGCCTGCCTTTATACTTTCAAGGTTTATCTCACAGGAGGTCTTCTATCAGCTCAGGACAACTCCTGGGCTGGGATGACGCTGCTCAGCTCTATCATCTCATGACAACTCCTGGGCTGGGATGACGCTGCTCTGATCTATTCAGCTTTTAAGAAAACCAGGTCAAACCAAGCGTAAGCCATCCTGAGCTCCCTTATTTGACTATCTAGATGCAGGTCTACCCCAATACGAGTCTGGCCTACTTATGCCCCATCAATGTCAGAACTTGTGCTACCAGATGCCTCCTTCTCGGTAACAGGCGAAGGAGCCCCTGGCGGGTGACCTATGTCCGCGGTGGGTGCCAAAATCTCAGAGCTCGGTGCCAGCGATCCCCCGGGTAGTGGACGAGGAACCCTCCCACGTGACGGACCTGAAGCCTGTCGCTGAGCAGCCCTGGAAGCCAGCTTGTCTTTGTTAAGCCTCCTTGATTTTTGCATCTCCATGCCTGTGTAATGAAGGATATACATCAGAGTCAGAAACATAAAAAGTAAAAAAAAAAAACAATAGAAAGACTAACATACATACTCGGGTCGTCTATTGAGGATGTGCGATGATGGCTTAATCCCTCCGCTATCAAGTTTCTTTCATTTACTATTGCCTTGAAGCTAACGGGACCATAACTAAGAAGGGCGTAAGCCGTGCTGTAATTCGTAGAGTTTAGATTGGGACATCGAGGGGAGCGAACAACGTCACTCCACACATTGGGAAAGCCCCAATCATCCCAAGAGGCAATAACATAGAAAAACTTTGACTTCCAATTCCTATTGCCGTCCGAACACTCAAGTAATAGCCTGGTCGTCTTGTCAGATGTAAAGTACCAAACGCCCAAGCACCCGGTGTGTCTTTTGATTTTATAAAATTGTGGAAATACGGCAGCGCTCACGGGGAGCGACGTCGAGGCCGCTAAGGTGATGAAACCAATGATAACCTTCCAGGCATTGGGGGCAAGTTGGGCAGGACAAACATTATGAAAGTTCAGGATCTCACGAATGGAGGAATGCAGTGGAAACCTCACCCCAGAATGGAACATACCCTCGTACAAGCAAAGGGAGGAGTGGGGTGCCTTACTCAAACCACCATCCTCGGGGCCTGGAATATAACACTCTGAATGTGAAGGAATGTAAAATAGTGATTTGAATCTTTTAACATCTCAACCATCGAGACTTTGGGCTGGCAAACCGATTGATAGCGGTCCGCCAGGGGGCATTATCCAAAGGCTCATCTGAATTCTCGGACATTGCTAAAAAATAAAAATGAAATAATAATAAGACTCGCTTACATTTGGAAGGGCTAGTTTATGTACAGACGACCAAGGCAGAGGTCCCCTAAGACTTTTACAAAGAGCTCCCAAGAGTTGCAGAGGTCTCATTTGCCAAGTCAAAGGTCTCTTTTGCTAAGGCAGAGGTCTCCCTTGTAAAGACAAGGGTTGACTGACCAAGGCAGAGGTCTCCCTTGTCAAGGCAGGTGTTGACTGACTAAGGCAGAGGTTCCTAAACAAGAGCTACTTTTTGTACGCGTTATCACTTACGCGCAGGAAAAATGGAGGGCAAGTGATGAGGGATAAATATTAATTTACACGTGGATGTGTGACGCTATGAGATTTGGACACGTGCACCATTAAATTAAAAGTCGACCAACGGACGCAGAGTGGACTGGACCTTCGTATCACCTTTGCTTACTCAAAGGCTGACCCAACCTCCGTAACACCTCTGCCACCTCAAAGGCTCAGTTGGACAGACCACTGTCACCCTTGTCACAAGGCCCAATTACGGGATGACTCTTTTGCCAAGTTAGGTTACCAAAGTCTCCTTTGCCTATAAAAGGCAGACCTTGGCCAGGTAAAATGGGACGACCTCCAACTCACAAAATTCACCTCTAAACTAGGTTTAACTTAGGCATTGGAGTATCTACCACTAGGGACGACCCCGGGGATCTTTTTTGCAAGTGTCGAGAGAAGCAAAGGCGAGGGCAAAGGCATCCCTTGTGCAGATTCAGGCAAAGACAAATGTTGTTTCAGGCGAAGGCAAGGGTCGCTCGTGTGTTGATTCTAGGCTGGCGGCAGACCTCGGATTCACCACGTGCCCTCGGATCCAGTCCTTCATAAAATTGTATCATCAGACTCCAATGACTTTGCCAAGAATATTAAAAATAATTAAATGTGAAGTTGCATACCACAAACTTCCAAATATTAATACATCATTATCATAACGGGGGGTAAAAATGGCACCTTCGGGAACAACAAACTCGATACCAGAAAAGAAAAATCATCTTAGTGACCAAGATTCATGCTGTAGGGGTACCAAAACTAAATGCACAAACCTTATATAGTTGAATTTTCAACCTTACTAATCAACCGTAAAAAATAACAATAAAAAAAAATTAACAATAAAAATAAAATTTTCACCAATCTCTATTTTTCCTATCATATGCTTTAATCATATTAAAGAAGAAGAAGAAGAAGAAGAAGAAGAAGAAGAACTAAATAAGAAATCACAAGACATATTTTTATAGTTCAAATATGGCAGTCCAAATTTAAGTTTGAAGCAGTTTGTGTTTTGTAAATAACGAGGAAAATATTACATGGTTAACGCATTCTATGCTACCTGGCATAAACTCCAAATTGCTGGCGGTGGCAAGAAAATTTGAGATATGTCAACTTAACCAGGTAACTCTTGCAACCAATGTGTTCAGTATACCATCTGTATACATACCAACTGGCTCAGGCCTTATTCCATATATGAATAACACGTACTCTTGGATATTTTCCTCATCCACAAAAAAAAAAAATAAATAAATAAATAATAATAATAATAATAATCATCTTAATACAAAAAAAAATATTAAACATGTTGAGACAAGAAATGGGATAAGGTAGGGGGCATGATAGGAATTAAATTTTGGATTTCAAAGATTAATAAAACCTTCATCATTATACACTAGTACAGAAACTGCATTCTAGAACAGACAAAAAAGTCAATCCAAAAGGGTATTTTTAAAATTGTTCTGGATCGCTCTTTCTAGAACGGTATTTTAAAATACCGTTCTGGAATGACGACTTTTCAGAACGGTTTTATAATACCGTTCTGGAAAGTATACTTTTCTGAACGGTAATTTCGATACTGTTCTGAAATGGGCGTCAATCCAGAACGGTATTAAAATACCGTTCTGGAAAGTATACTTTTCAGAACGGTATTTTAATTACTGTTCTGGATTGACGAACATTCCAGAACGGTATTAAAATTACCGTTCTGGAAAATCTAGCTAAAAAAAAGAAATTACAATCCAGAACGGTATTGAAAATACTGTTCTGGATTTATTAATCAATCTAGAACGGTATTTATATATACCGTTCTGGATTGTAATCTTTTTTTTTTTTGTGAAAGACTTTTCTGAACAGTAATTTTAATACCGTTCTAGAATGTTTCTTAATTCAGAACGGTGTTAAGAAACCCTTCTTGAATGTCTTTCTCAAAAAAAAAAAGTTAGAAACTTGAAATATTTCACAATTTCGGCGCTGAGCGGCTAAATGAAGCGGGTTGTGAAATATTTTTCACAATTGGGTTATTACTTTGCCTTAACCAAATTCTAGACCCGCCTGCTCTCTTAACCAAAATCTAACCCGCCTGTTCTCTCTCTCTCTCTCTCCAAATCCCTAATCTCCCAGCCGCCAATCGCCGCCCCGACAACTTCCTCTCCCACCTCACCTCCACCATCTGCCATGGCCTTTCCAGCGCCGCCCCTGGATGGAGCTCCTCGACCGCTCCAGCCTTCGAAGCCCTAAAAACTTGAAAACCAATCGAAGCCCTAAAACTCTCTATTTTTCCCTGTGAAAAGTTAATTGGAATTTTAAGATAAAAGGGGGTATACAAAGGGAAGAAGCAAAAAGTGGGAGAGCCGGAGCAAGCGAAAAACGGGACCAAGCACGACGGGGAGCTAGTTCTATCCATCGAAAGGCTTCAAGAAATTCAAGATGAGCTCGAAAAGGTAATCCTTCTCTTTTGATTATCTCGAGACCAATAAAACAATATCTAAAAAAAACACTACCACCACCACCGCATCCACAATCTGCTCCGCTGCTGCCACCAGCAACCACCACCATAACCACCAACAATCATAAAGTCACGCCACCAGCGCACCTCCTACGTCTTTGCCCTTTCGAGACTGCTACTGCACTAACCGAATATCCACTCTTTGGTTCGTTCCTGAACACCACACCATCCTCTTTAAATTGCTCTAATCTGCGAATTAGGTCTTTTTAAGGTAAAACTTATATGTTTTTTGGTGCTTAGTTTCATTTTAGGTGCAATAGATCTAGTTTTTGATGTGATTAATTGGGTTCCATTAATTTTGGGTTCTCATTTTTTTTTTCTGTAATGACTTTTTTTGTTTCTATTGTATTTGGGTTTCATTTGGTGCTAGACTAAACTGGTAATACATAATCCAGATTATGAGTCTTTGATTTCTTTTGTTTGCTAATATATAACGAATATGATCTCATATACTTAAAGTTTTAAGTTCTAAAAGCAAATATATGTAGTGTTTGCATTTACACACACACATGGTTATCTTGTTGATGAGGAAATCTCAGAGAAAAATTCCATTGTCTTCTGTTATTATCTTGGATTTTTAAATAGATCCCAGAAGTTTTTTTTAATTTTATCATTTTTTTTTTGCTTTCCTGTATTTTATGTGTGAAGAGAAAGTCAATTTGATTTATTTTACTCATATAGTAATTTCTGTTAGGGTATATATATAATCAATAAAAAAATGCATATTCGAATCATATCATATTTTAGTCTTAACTTTCTTAAAGATACATTATACGAAGTAGGTAGTAGATATATGTTCATCAAGCAGTTTTATTTACTGTTTGATTATTGTGGTGAAGAAAAGATGAGCGTTTCTTTGGATGGGTGCAGTTAGTTCAGAAGCTGAGAGACAATGTGTCATTCATTGCCTCGAAGCAGCGATTAAGAGGAGAGCGTCCAAGGTGGGTTGGTTATTCTCTTGCCTAGTTAATTCAAGAAAAATATAATCTTTATTTATTTATTTAATATTAATAATATGCATTTTTTGCAGGGAATAAGATTGGAATTATGCAGTGAGGACAGGGTTGGGCTTCTGTCTGATGTTACTCGCATATTCAGAGAATGGTTTGTCGGTTACGCGGGCTGAGGTCACGACAAGGGGGGCACAGGCCGTAAATGTGTTTTATGTAACGGATGCATCGGGTCGTCCGGTTAGAAGTGAGACGATCGTGGCAGTACGCAAAGAAATGGGGTTGACGATACTTCAAGTAAAGGATGATGACACGTACTCTTCTTCTTCACTACCTCATCAGAGTGGAAGATTCTCTTTGGGTAATCTCTTCCGGTCGAGATCCGAAAAGATTCTTTGTAATTTAGGCTTCTACCTTTTTACATCTGTTAATAACTTCTTTCCAATTAGCAATATAGGTCCTTTGTCGCTAGAATGTGTCTACCTTAATTACCGGAAACTCCGACGCTATAATGTGCTAGGGGTGCGGGTTCTTAGCTAACCATGGGGTATTTCTTTCCGCGCCTCTCTTGTCTCTCTCTCTCTCTCTCTCTCTCAATTTGAACGGTACTTTTCTCCAGGTTGTACACATTCATTAGCTACCCAGTTTCTCTACAGCTGTACAACTTCTTCGTCATCACTTTCGCACGTCATCAAAGATGTATTTACTTGTAAACAATGTTTACACTTGATTTCCTGATGCTTCTTTTCTTTAGTTTGCACTTCTATGATGTATCGAGGGGTTTTGGGGTTTCTGTCGCTCTTTCCTTTTTTTTTTTTCCTTTTTCCATTTCAAGCGAGTTTTTTTCCTGTGATATGATTATGCTGTTTTGAAAATGTCTGGAGAAAAAGGCAAAAAAAAAAAAAAAAAAACAGACCGTTCCTCTGATTTTTTTATTTAAAATTTTGGGGGGTTTCAGGGGTTTTCGGTTGAAGGATTTAATCTTGATGTGGTTGATCCACCTTTTGATTCCTAGCTTTCGGTAGTTTCTTTAAACTGAAAAATGAATCTATTCAAATGGGCCTGAGTTTATTTCTTGTCACAGTGATTGTATTATCCATTTTGTTTGGGGTAATTTTCACGTTGTTTTAATTTTCTTGGTGATGGTGTAGAATAATATGGTTACAAGGTAGTGGATAATCATGGATAATTGCGTAGGTGTAATTTTTAAGCAGGTTATGATATTCTTATGTAATTTGACCTTTTTTGAAGTTTTGATATCATGAGGGCATTATACTGGTATCCATCTATTTATTTATACAGGTATTAATGATGAAAAAAGAATGTGTTAAGTTTTCTGTATTAGTGAATGGCTTYGGTATATTGATATCGACTGGGCTACTTTTATCTTCTGATGTCTAAATTGAGGCTTATGCAACTGTTTAGTCAATTTGATTGTGGCTTTATCTTTTTCTGTTTTCGATTCTTCT
This sequence comes from Phtheirospermum japonicum, assembly GCA_014905375.1. Classification (NCBI taxonomy): domain Eukaryota; kingdom Viridiplantae; phylum Streptophyta; class Magnoliopsida; order Lamiales; family Orobanchaceae; genus Phtheirospermum; species Phtheirospermum japonicum. The sequence continues at coordinate 1,843,832 of BMAC01000108.1, forward strand.
TACTTRCTATCGTCATAAAAATTCTCATTTTGCAGCTAGACAGGAAAGATTTAGAACTCTAACGAGTTCGTATTACAGAGGAGCTCAAGGAATCATCATGGGTATGCTATTCTTTCTTGAAAAGTTTGTTTTTTTATGTTTTTTTTTTGAGGTCCCATTGATGCTTTCATTTTCAAGCATATAGAAAAAGCCATAGTTGAAGGGTTTCGTCTACTCTATTTCTATCATTGTATGGTCTTTAAATCTGCATGATCATCATAACTCGTATGTGTATTCATCTAAAGATGGATAGCGTTTACAAGTAAATATGCATCCTAGGTAGTATTGTGCTGGCACAATTGGTTTAAATATAGTTGTCGGTTTTTCGATTACATGGTATTGCCCTCCATTATAGGACTATAGCTGTTTCTTAGGTGGAGCAGTAAATAAAAGGGTTCATTTTCCTACAAAACAAAGCATATGAAAATCATACATAAATCAAAAACACATACATGGATTCTTGATAATCTATTTGTGTTATTTACGAGGTAATTTAGCTTTCCTTCTATCATGAGCTATGAATAACTTATTTATTTATTTATTTTTGTGTATGTTCTTTGTCGTCCTGTCTTTTGTGATTCTTGGCTTTCTTCTATCTTCACTTGCTTTTTCTACACTGCCATTTTTCAGGTTAGAATTATGCTCTTTTTCTTTATTTGTGTTTTTTTTTTCCATTCAAATTGGTGGTGTGTAGTGTGAATTCTTTTATTGCATGGGATGTGAAATTTTTAAGCATATAGAATTTTTAGTCCGTGTAATCTTGTTCAGATCAACAATGGCTGAACCATTGTTATCTTGAGTTATGCAACGAGTTGATGGTTACCATTGTTATACTCTGAATATTTTTTGACAGATTCAAAAGGCCAGATCGGTCGGCAGGTCGATCGACGTCTCAGGCTTCGGAAATTATGACGAGTTACGTTCTGAAATCGAGCGTATGTTTGGCCTCGAGGGCCTTCTCAACGACTTGAGCTCCGGATGGAAGCTCGTCTCCGTGGATTTCGAGAATGATGTTCTTGTTGGCGATGATCCCTGGGAGTAAGTTCTTTAATCAAGTTATTGATGTGTGTATATAATTACATTAGGTTATATATATTAGGTTAATTACAAAATACCCTCTCATATGTGTAGTCTAATTACAAAAAATATTATCTTTTAAAATTATCAATATCCCTCTGTTGACATTTTAAAAAATTTATAAATTCCACCTATTCAAAGGGTACATTTGTCGTTTTTCAGGGAATTTGTTGGTTGTGTAAAATGCATTAGAATTTTATCGCCATTGAAAGTTCAGCAGATGGGCGACGAGGGGATGCGGCTTTTGAACTCAGTCGGGGTGCAACGTATTAATGGCTTAACCTCAGAAGTTGGTTGTGTGTAGAAATGGGGTGTAAGTGATTATTTCAAAGGAATCATTTATTCTTGGACCAGAGGATGACAAGAATGGTATCATCTGCTTATTTCAAGGTGTTTAGCAAATTCTTGGCCTTGTTGATTTGTTTTTTTTTCTAGCATGTGGGTTTTGTAAAGCTACTATTGTGATAATGTAATCTGTAGAAATACTTGACAATCACTTATTTCTAAGCTGTTTGTACGAATGTATTGTGATTTATTTGATTGATAATAATGAATGAGATATTATGGCCAATTTGGTATATTTGTTGGTTAATTTGTATTTGCATAATTGAATTTCAATTTTTTTATTTTATTTTTTTAATATTTTCCATAACGGTTGTTTCAGCCCAAAAAGTGAACTACCTGAATAACACTTGAAAGCCCAAGAGCTTCCTGAACCTACACCACAAAAACAGATTAGAAAGGACCACCGGTGGTTTTCCGGTGGAAACCTCTCCGATGCTTAAGTTAGTAAGCGTTTGAGGTGTTTTCCAGAAAATAAGAAGGAATGTTTCAAGAGAATGACATACCTCTCTCGGACTTGGGGCTGAGATATTTATAGTTTTTCCTAGTGGGGACCCCAGCCGGGATCCCAGGAGCACACGCCGCGAATCACGGGCCGTTACGCAACCAATTCTGATAAGTGGTCCCACTTGTCTCCTTATTAAGAGTCCGAAAAACAGTTCTTCCCCATTTCTTTTCTCTGTATCACCTTAGTGTTAGTACCAGTTTTGGCTCTGATCAAGCATTTTCCGGTAGAGCGCTTCTATCAGCTCAGGAGAAAAGGAGAGCTGTACCCATCTTTCATGGTGTCCTATTTTCCTAACAGGTCTGGCCAGACCCCTGCTCAGGCCAAGCCGATCTTGTTTTATTCGTACTACTCCAGGTCTTCCGAATCAGATCTATCCCAAATTAGGTCTGACCAGTCTATTGCCCCATCAACTCCTCCCCTTTACGGGTATTGGGGTAGAACTGTTGTACACCAGGGATGTTCATCATAAATGAGGCCCCACACGTCTATTACTCGTGCTTTGAACGGATCTCAAGAAATCCTCTTGAAGCCTAATTATAGGCGCTGATGGTGCCGGTTCATTTCCCAAAGCCATTACTTTATTTTCACGCCTTTTCCAGTACTGCCACGTTAGCCCTACTCTAGAGCGGTTGGCGTTCCAGCTCACCGCCTAGGGTACTATTCATCTGCCAACATTAAATGCGAGGATCCTTTCAAATCCCACTTTTATCGATTCTCGTTTTTCGAATTTTATCTTATTTCCCTCTATTCCCGCTGAACTCTCACTTTGCATTTTTCAGTTCTCTAAATCCCTCAAGCCTCCTTTCTATTTCTCTCAGAATTTCTGGTGATCCTCTCCGATTCAAATTTCTCAATTTGACTTTTCCGGTAATCTTTTACAAGCCAGGTACCTCTCTTAGCCCCTGATCTCATTTTAATTTCCTTAGAATGGTGTCGTCTTCTAGCGCTCCTCCTCATAATGCTTCCTCGCCGCCGGCTACTCCAACGGCGGTGATATTACCTTCCCCTCTTCTAACTGACTCACCCATGGTGGACTCTGATTCTCTATCTATCTCTTCTTCGGC
>BMAC01000108.1:1850992-1873846 GCA_014905375.1 Phtheirospermum japonicum
GACATCCGTCCTTAGCCAATCCTGGCTTAACCGACAATCAGGTCGGGAGAAATTTCAGGACATTCGTCCTTAGCCAATCCTAGCTTAACTGATAATCAGGTCGGGAGAAATTTCAGGACATTAGTCCTTAGCCAATCCTGGCTTTCCTAAGTCCTTTTGCGCGCCAAACTCAATGTAGTTTCCCGCCTTTTCTAAGCCCTTTGCGCGGGAACTTAATGTAATTTTCCGCTTTTTTTTTCCTTTCCTATATATAATTGCCTCTATTCCCCATTTATGTCCCCTGCATAATGGCGTCGTCATCGTCTTCCAACAACATTTCCACTGAGGAGCATATCCGACTGCTTCATGAGAGGAATCGTCTTAAGGAAGAAATTTCCCAGTTGCAGGACCAGTTGCAGGAACGTGTGGAGAAGCTGGCCGAGAAGAAACTGCAATACCGCCGTGAACGWCATCGCCTTCAGCAACTCATTCTCGACCTGAAAAGGGAGAACTCTGAACTGTACGTTGACTGGGACATTGCCGTRGATGTATMAGACCGATYYTGTGTCCGTCTTTTGGAACATGAGGAAGAGATTCAACGACTCCGTCAACTTCTCGCTTCTGTACCTCCATCTTAAGGCTTTACTTTCACTTTTTCTATGGTTGTGATTTGCGCCTCTGCGATTATTAATGTAGTGCTATGACATCTCCTTGTATTTTCTGCTTTCGTTGTAAGTGTCTTCTCTATTTTTCAATCAATAATTAAAGGCAAATCAACACTATCAATGAGTTCTGGAATCCATTCTGGAATGATGATCTTATTGGCCATCTAGCTAGGAGAAATTATGGGAATCTGTGAATGTTAACTCCTGCGATTTTTCATTTAATAAATAAGCAAACGTTAAAGGTTACAATTACATATAGAATTTTCGCAGATTGGAAATGTTCCAAGCGCGAGGGATCCCGGTCCCATCCAGCTCTTCCAACACATATGCTCCTCCAGCCAGAACGTTAGTGACTCTAAACGGGCCTTGCCACGTGGCATCTAATTTTCCTTTGGCTTTTCCTAAATCAGACCTTCTCAAAACCAGGTCTCCTACCTGAAATTGCCTCTTAATTACAGATTTATCATATGTGGCCTTTATTCTCCCCTTGATATGGGCCATTCTGACTGCGGCCTGCTCTCTTTTTTCCTCGATCAAATCCAGAGCATCTTGCCTCAACATCTCGTTCTGCTCTTCATTGAAATTCTGAATCCGGTGTGTCTCTATACTGACCTCCGCAGGCACTACAGCATCCATGCCATACACAAGGCTAAAGGGGGTTTCCCCTGTACTTTCCTTTGGATTTGTGCGATATGCCCAAAGTGCTGCATTCAGCTCTTCTACCCATTTTCCCCCAGATCTCTAGACGTGATCTAAGTCCCTGGATAAGAATGCGATTAGTTACTTCGACTTGACCATTCGCTTGTGGGTGATATACGGATGTGAAATGTTGTTGGATATTCATCTTGGTACACCAGGCCTTGATTTTGGCACCCATAAATTGGGCTCCATTTTCTGATATCAATATCCTTGGCACACCAAAGCGACAGACAACATTCTTCCAGAGGAATCCCATCACCGCTTCTTCTGTTATCTTGGCCAGAGCTTCTGCCTCAACCCATTTGCTAAAATAGTCTATGGCCACAATCAAAAATCTCTTTTGGGCAGGGGCCATCGGGAATGGACCAACTAGATCAATCCCCCATTTGGTGAATGGACAAGGAGAACTCATTGTCATAATCTCTTCGGTAGGCCTGTGTATCAGTGATGAATTCTTTTGACACTTCTTACATTTTCGTACGAAGTCTTCTGCTTCTTTTCGTAGGCCTGTCCAAAAATATCCCGCTCGTAAGATCTTGCTGGACAAAGCTCTGGCGCCCATATGGTTACCACAACACCCTTCGTGAATTTCTCTAAGTACCAGAGCTCCTTCTGCATGGCCCAAGCATCTTAAAAGGGGTTGGTCGAATCCTCGCTTGAACAATTCTCCTTTAATCAGGCAATATCTAGCAGCTCTAGCTCGTATTTTTGCCGCCTCCCTTCTATCCTCTGGCAAGACCTCTTGCTCTAAGTACGCTTTAATAGAAGAGCACCAGTCTTCTCATTCCATAACCACATACACTTGCTCAGCCCCGAACTCCCCGTCTGCTCTTAATATAGTAATCACCCTTTCGTGACAATCGGCATTCGAGCTGGCTACCTTCGCCAGGAAATCAGCTCTCCCATTTTCTTCCCTCGGAATCTGAAGGATTGTCAACCCTTTCATTCCTCTGACCAACTCTCTAAATTTAGTTAAATACTTCTGCATATTCTCCTCCCTTGTCTCGAACTCTCCACTGATTTGCTTGCAAACAAGCTGTGAGTCCACCTTAGCACATACCTGTTCGGCACCCAGGTCTTTCGCCATCTGAATCCCTCTCAAAAGGGCCTCATACTCGGCAGCATTGTTGGAAAATGATGCACTCAACCGGACAGCGAACTCGGTGGACACACCTGTTGGATCTATTAGGATGATTCTGGCCCCACATCCCTGATTACAGACAGAGCCATCCGTGAAAATTGTCCATTCCTTCAACTCACCAGGAGGACCAGTCATTTCTTACATGAAATCGGCTAAGGCCTGAGCCTTAATTGCTGTTCTAGCCTCGAATGTGACATCGAATTCACTGAGCTCTATAATCCATTTGACTAGCCTCCCAGATGCTTCTGGTTTGTCCATTATGGTTTTCAACGGAAGGTTAGTTCGCACGACTATGGTATAAGAAAGGAAGTACGGTCGCAACTTTCGAGCAGTTCCAACCAGAGCTAGCATCGCCCTTTCTACTTCCACGTACCTGACCTCTGGCGCATGCAAGACCTTGCTCCAAAAGTAGATCGGTGTCTATTTTTTACCTTCTTCTCTAATTAAAACCGAGCTGACTGCCTGTTGTCCTACAGATAAGTATAGGATCAATGGCCCCCCTTGGACAGGCTTCGTGAGCAAGGTCATGCCAGCCAAATGCTCCTTCAATGCGTTAAACGCTTCCTCACACTCATCGTTCCACTGAAATCTCGCTTTCTTCCTCAAAGCTTGAAAGAATGGTAAACTCCTCTCTGCAGACCTGGACACAAACCTACTTAAAGCGTTAATACGCCCTGCCAAGCATTGCATCTCTTTCACATTCCTAGGCGCCCGCATGTCCATAATTGCTCTGACTTTCTCGGGATTTTCCTCGATACCCTTCTCCGTGACCATGTAGCCCAGGAATTTACCAGCTCTAACCCCAAACGCACATTTCTTGGGATTAAGCTTCATCCTGTACCGTCGCAGAGTATCAAAGGTCTCCCGCAGGTCTTCCACGTGCGACGTTGCTTTCATACTCTTAACCAGCATATCGTCCACGTAAACTTCCATGTTTCGCCCAAGCTGATTCTTAAACATCTTATCAACCAAACGTTGATAGGTGGCTCCTGCATTTTTCAGACCAAAAGGCATCACGACATAGCAATACGTCCCCTTCGGGGTAATAAAGCTGACCCGCTTCCAATCATCTTTAGCTAATCTAATCTGGTGATACCCTTGGGATGCATCTATCATACTCAAGAGCTCACATCCAGCAGTAGAGTCGACGAGCTGGTTAGTTCTAGGTAGAGGATAGTGATCTTTTGGGCAAGCGCGATTGAGGTCCCTGAAATTTATACACATGCGCCAGTCCTCCTGAGTCTTGGGAACTAAGACAGCATTGGAAAGCCATTCAGGGAATTGTATTTCCTGAATGTGCTTAGCCTTTAACAGTTTCTCCACCTCAGCCTCTATGAGAGCCTCCTTCTCGGGCCCAAAATTGCGTTTCCTTTGCTTTACTGGCTTTGCATCCGAGCTGATGTTGAGGTGGTGCTCCGCCACCTCTAGGTCGATCCCTACCAGGTCTTCTGGGGACCAAGCAAACACATCCGAGCTGCTTCTCAATAGCGCAACTAGATCTGTCAAAATTTCCGGACTGAGGGTTGTCCCTACTCGAAAGACCCGGCTCTCATCCCCTGGGACTACTTCAACCATCATCAGCCCTTCCTCTCTACTAGTCAGATGTGTCTTTGACGGCTCTACTCTAGTCTTTTTACTCTGTCTTTCGTCCTCTGAATTCCTCCTGATGCACTCTATGTAGGTCTGTCGTGAGGTATACTGGTCACCCCTGGCCTCTCCCATTCCATCTTTCGCCGGAAACTTCATCTTCATATTGAAGACAGATATAACAGCCTGGAACTGGCTCAGGGATGGCCGTCCCAACATGACATTATAAGAAGAAGGTGCATCCACCACCAAGAAACGCACCATTCTTGTCACCCTATACGGCTCTTCCCCTAACGTCACGAGGAGCCTTACCGCTCCCAAGGGCTTCAGGGCTCCTCCTGCAAAATCCAACTAGGGAGGTGATGACTTCTTCTAGCTCAACGTTCAATTTCAACTGCCTAAAGCAACCATAAAACAAAATGTCGGCAGAACTCCCAATATCCACGAAAATTCTACGGACGTTATAATTAGCGATAGTCGCAGTTATAATCAGAGCATCCATGTGTGGGGCTAAGATGCCATCGCCATCTTCTGATCCGAAACAGATGTTAGGGGTAGAGGTCATTTGTTCCACATCGCATGATTCTCGAACTAAATCTCTCGCAGCTCTGACATAACTGTGTTGTGCCCGCTTGGAATGCTCCTCCAAATCTCCTCCAGTAATCATCTGAATTTATCCATGGATGATCTGGGTCTGATCAGATTTTCTTACTCCAGTTCGCACCCTATCCTGGCTTCCCTTATCTGACAGGGACCGATCGTAATTCTTAATGCCAAACCTGGCTTCCTCTCTCCTCATCCGAACATATTCCTTCAAATGTCCGGCCTGAACTAGCCTCTCCAAATCGTCTTTTAGATGGGTACACTGGTCAGTGTCGTGCTCATATTCATTGTGGAAGCGACAGAAACGATCTGATCTTTCCTTCCTGGGCCTCTACGAGTAAGTCTTTGGCCATTTCAGATCTGGATGCTTCTCAATTGCCTATAAGATTTCACCCTGTGGGGTTGCCAAAGGGGTGTATTTATCAAAGCGAGGCCTCCCTCCAGATAGGTCTGGCCGAGGCCTCCCTCCAGACAGGTCTGGCCTAAGATTTTTCATAGCTCCTCTTTCCTCGCGATCATGCCTTTCTCGTTTCCTTTCTCCCTCATCCTTGATCTTCAAAGCTTCTTCCAGATGGATGTACTTTTCCGCTCTCTCCAAAAGCTCCCCAAATTTCAGGGCTGGTTTCACCACCAGCGATTGAAAGAATTCCCCTCTTCTCAAACCTTGCGCCAGAGCATTCACTAACAGCTCTTCAGACGCAGAAGGCACCTCTAATTTGGCGGTTGTAAACCTGTTGATGTAAGCGCGGAGGCTTTCATTTTCTTTCTGCTTCAAACTGAAAAGTTCAAGCGGCATTTTCTAATACTTTCTACAGCTCGTGAACTGGTGTAAAAAGGTTGAGCTGAACTCATCAAAGTTGCTGATAGACCTCGGCGGCAGCTGACTAAACCAGAGCTGGGCTGATTTAGTAAAAGTCATCGGGAAAACCCTACACATGACGGCGTCCGAAAATTTATGCAGGGCTGCCGCGATCTCAAAGCGACTGAGATGGTCCCACGGGTCCGTGGTTCCATTGTACTCGAAGCCTAGGGAGCGATATGAAGCCGGCACATCATCTCGCATAACTTCCTCAGTAAACGGCGTACTCCTTCTAATCGGAATCACACCGCCAGTCGCCATTTTCCTCTTAAACTCCCTCACCTCTTTTTGCAAGCTCTGCATCTGTTCAGCCAGACCTGGATTAGTCTGGTTTGAAGTCTCACTGTCAGAGGTGGAGAAGTGCTCTTCCCCGTCTTGTACAGGAGCCCAATTCGCCTGCTGTCCTCGCAACGGCTCCGTTCCCACCACCGGGACAGTTCGTGCCGGTGGCGTATTAGATGGTGGCGTCGCCATCTCCGCGAACTTCTTTTCCACCGCCGTCTCCACGGCTTTGCCGATAAGCTCCGAGAGCTGCAAAAGGAAGGATTCGTTAAATGAACCACCCGTAGTTGGTACAGATCTACTGAGCGGGGGCGGCGTAGTGCCTGACGCGGCCCCTGCCGATGGCGCTGTCTCTCCTGGTCCCATTACCGACGTATCCGCCGACCTGGGCATCCCCCACGGCGCAGCGGAACTAGGGGTTCCACCAAGCTCACCCACCAAGTTCCGTCGTAAACCGTCTGAAGCCATGAAATAAACAAAAAATCTCACTTCTTAACTTGATCGCCTTCCCACAGACGGCGCCAATTATTTCAGCCCAAAAAGTGAACTACCTGAATAACACTTGAAAGCCCAAGATCTTCCTGAACCTACACCACAAAAATAGATTAGAAAGGACCACCGGTGGTTTTCCGGTGGAAACCTCTCCGATGCTTAAGTTAGTAAGCGTTTGAGGTGTTTTCCAGAAAATAAGAAAGAATGTTTCAAGAGAATGACATACATCTCTCAGCCTTGGGGCTGAGATATCTATAGTTTTTCCTAGTGGGGACCCCAGCCGGGATCCCAGGAGCACACGCCGCAAATCACGGGCCGTTACGCAACCAATTCTGACAAGTGGTCCCACTTGTCTCCTTATTAAGAGTCCGGAAAACAGGTCTTCCCCATTTCTTTTCTCTGTATCACCTTAGTGTTAATACCAGGTTTGGCTCTGATCAAGCATTTTCCGGTAGAGCGCTTCTATCAGCTCAGGAGAAAAGGAGAGCTATACCCATCTTTCATGGTGTCCTATTTTCCTAACAAGTCTGGCCAGACCCCCGCTCAGGCCAAGCCGATCTTATTTTATTCGTACTACTCCAGGTCTTCCAAATCAGATCTACCCCAAATTAGGTCTGACCAGTCTATTGCCCCATCAACGGTTTTATTAACAACCGTTCTAGAAAGTAGTACTTTGCAGAACGGTATCTCAAAATATCGTTCTGAAAAGTAGTACTTTCCAGAACGGTATTTCAAAAAACTGTTCTGGAAAGTACTACTAATCCAGAACGGTATTTCAAAAAACCGTTCTGGAAAGGACTACTTTCCAGAACGGTTTTTTGAAATACCGTTCTGGAAAGTGGCGGATCAATATGGGATGGTAACATTCTAGAACAGAAAAATTATTTTCTAGAACGCCTTTTTTTTACCCTTCTAGAAAGTCTGCCAATGCAGAAGGGTAAAAAAAGGCGTTCTGGAAAGTACAGACTTTCTAAAACTATGTCACTACAGAAGGCACATAATACCTTTCTGGATATGCAGAATTACCCTTCTGGATATGCAGTTTCTGCACTAGTGATAGTAATTTTTTTCTTGTTGTATTTACATTTTCTGCCTAGCTTGAGCAACAAGGATATAAAACCTGGAATCTGTATTTCCCCAATAGAACCATCATAAGATGGGATCAAAGCTGCTTCTACTACAGCATCCACACAACTGGAAACAAGAACATAATCAGTAAATAATAACAACTAAAGATTACTATCACTTAAACTCTTCGATCATTGAGCATACTCTTGCAAATGTGCCTCCCAATACATCTGCTGCCAATCATCAGCTGAGTCATACTCTGCTTCATCATGTTTATCCAACCAATCCACACCCTATTTCTACTGACAAAACCCCGACCAACGAGCTTTGTATAGTGAGCGCCACGTTGCATCTAAAACCCCATATCTACAAAAATGATAAGCACACTGATATTTCTGCAGATCATTTTCAATATGTGTAAAATATATATTTGCAGTGTAAAATGCACCTTTCTATCGAACATTCTATGTTTTCACAATTAACCTCAAGGATATTTCTCATAATTAACTGTAACATGTACTAATCCGCTGATATATGCAATGTAAAAAAATCAAAAGCACGACAGCAACAAAACTAACAATAAAGTTCTGCCCTATGATTCTTTCAGAATGAAATATAAATGAATCGCTCAGTAAAACTCATATTATAGTATAAAGGCACCAAACATACTTGCACAATAAAATTAATACAAAAAGAGATGGATATAAAAACGGATATGAAATTGGGCACCAAACATACCACATGAAAAATTAGAATCAAAAGTACAAGGTGGTGGTATTTGAAAACACTAAAAATCACTTTTTCTGCCAGAAGATGACAATTATTACCTTATTTTCATAAATAGAGCTCGATGATGAGGCTGTATGAGGAGTTGTTTTGTATTCTCGATAAATCGGAACATTCCTCTGGAAATTGCCTGAACTGTATAGACTATATCTACTGCTGGAGTTACCTCTGTGGACAGGTGGTGAAAGAGCAACTCGGTTAGGAGCATTTCCTGTCTGATGAATGTTCAACATCACAGAAAAAAGGCGAATTAATATTTTTTTTTTGTATAAAAAATAATAAACAATAATTTGATAATTCTTGTTTAAGTCATTACCCCAATGTGTTGTGCTCTATTGTAGTTAAATATTGAGTAGGGATTTCCATCAGGACCGAAACTGCAAATTCGATCTCTTTTCTTGACTGTTCCGACTTTTTTTTCATCAATAATTAACCCTTGACTAGGAAAACAAAGAAAAATGTAAGAACATCAATTTTATCACAATCACTTCTCTCATAATCATTCGGTGGTCCGAGAACTATTGAGTAACAAAACACACGAGGTCTTATGCTCCAAAAAACCCAATCAGAATCCTAGAGTAACAATACCAGATCCACAATATCAGTTACCCGATAATCAGCATCACGACGATCCATCCGCAGACTACACCTCGATCCGTCTCACATGTACTACTTCGATGTACCTGACAGATCGCTTGTCAAAAGTCAAACTAAGTATCATAACTTCATCGATCTGTTCAATACACCATCAGAATTACTATCAAACAACGAGATCTAGTAAATAACACAAAGATCATCTAGTTCACCTTAAGGGAGAAATTCATGTACACCAAACATAAAACCCTAGATAGCAGCATGAATTCTTGTCTTGCAACCTAAAAGCAGCCGACAAATATTAGAGTACTAAATATGAGTGTACAATTCAATTACTATACCTGATCAACTTGATTCCACCATCAGAACGCAGCTTGGATTTGGTTGTGGAAAACGATGTATAAAAGGTCTGACCCCCAACTCGTCAACTCCAACAGTCCCTTTTCTCATCAACACGACCATCCTTCTTTCACAATCACCTATTCGTAGAATCATCCACCTCCTCAATCTTCATCACAATTAACAATCACCAAGAAAATACAAAAACCTAATGAGTTTTTAATGAGTTGCTGAAGAAAAAAAAAGGGATAGAAGCGAAAACCTAACTGATGAAAAAAATGGGACAACAGATTTAGAATCGTGTGAAAATTGGATGGGTAATTGAGAATCCGGATAATTGGTCAAATAAGAGCCAAAAATTATTCTGAAATTCGAAGAATAGTGTCTTGTGTGTGTGGTGTGATTAAGGGAGAGGAAATAAATAAAAGTGCTAAGTAAATACCTTGGTTTTCTTATCTTGATAGTGTATAAATAGATATTTCACATCGGTTATTAAAAATAGCCGATGTCAAATACTTCATATTTACGTCAGTTATTGATAACTGATGTAAAAGCTTCCATTTAACATCTTTTTTAATAACCGATGTAAATATTTAACATCATTTCTTAAAACTGATGTTAATTACCGATGTTAAATCCCTTTCTTTAGTAGTGTCTCTTCTTCGAGCTCTAAAATATGGGCATGTTTTCCTCTATTTCTTGATGTTTTAACTTCATTTGCGCATTCTTCTTCCCGTTTTAACCCCTCGACCCGTGCTCTTATACATGACTATCATTGCACTTTGGGCGCGGATCCAGGTTTTTATATTTGGGGAGACCGTTAATAATATTTTTTTTGCACTAATATAAAATGAAAGAAAAAAAGAAATAATGGGCATAGGGATCGATTTTTTTTTTTTGTAAAAAATAAAGGTAAAGAAAAATAAATAAGAGGCTATAAGGATCGGAAAATTTTTATTCAAAAAAGAGAAGAATAAAAGAATTAAGAAATAAGAGGCTATTTAGAGGGATCAAATGTTTTCTAAAAAAGTAAAAGGAAAGAGAAAAATAAACAAAGGGTTATTGGATTTGAAAGCTTTACAAAATAAAATGAAAATTAAATGAAAGAGAAAAAAGATTAAGAAAGAGAAAAAGGCTTAAAGAATGAAGGGATGGTATGGGGTTTGAACCCTGACATTTTGACAATACAAAAGGGACACTACCCACTCCACTAACTTAAGAACATAGTAATTGGGGAGGCCGTTTGTAATTATACAAACTAAATCAAATAATCACATATGGTAGTATGAATTTTGAAAATCTTTGGGGAGGCCGTGGCCTCCCACACCAAGCTATAGATTCGCCCCTGACTGCACTCTAAACTCGCCAAAATTCGTTCATCTTCAACGTTCATGCACAAACACAACCCAAAAGTGAAAAGAATAAGAAAACACATCAAAAGCGACTACTTAGGCACATGAAAAACAATAAAGAACATGCGCAAAAAATACTTAATAACCTGCATTAGAGTTTGATTATAAAGGATATGAAATGCCATTGCCTGAGCAAGTGACCTTTTCTCAACTGCAAGCCTTGATTGAAAATGATGAGTTGTGTGGGTTGTACGAGATGCACATATGGTAATTTCAAGGGGGAAGTGATAAGAAGTTGTTGGAGCCCAATTTTCGGAAGGGTTACCAAAGGAGATAAATCGAGTGCCCATAAGGTATAAAACCTTGGTGGAAATCATAGTTCTGAAAACCGGACCGGACCGGCCGGTTCGACCAGTTCGACCGGGAACCAGTCACCACACCGGTCCGATTTTCATGTGCAAACCGCTGGGCTCAAAAACCGGTCAAACCGGTCATAAACCGGTTGGACCGGTGAACCTGTGACAGGTTCAACCGGTTTTTTTGATTTTTTTGGTTTTTTTTTTTTTTTTTTTTGCTTTCTAATTTTTATATTAAATAAATTTTGACGGGTCTTATTTTTTTTATTTGGAGTACAAATAAATACAAATTATGATGGTTAATTTTATTTCATTTGGAAGTTATTGGACTTGGAGTGATGATATTAGAATTGAACTATTTGATTTGATTTTTCTTCATTATATTTAATTCAACTACATTTTTCTATGTTGTATTGTGGTTGATGAATTCATATTTATTCATATGGACTCTTTGAATTAAATTTTAAAATATTTTATAATCATATATTTTATTAATCTAATTTATTCTATTTTTATAACATATTTAATAGTAATATATATATATATATATATATATATATATATATTATATATATATATATATATATATATATATATATATATAAATCCGGTCCGACCACGGTTGGACCTGTGAACCACTGAACCTGTAGCTTTACGGTTCGATGACCTGTCCGATTTTCAGAACAATGGTGGAAATATACAAAACTGCCCATTTATGTAAGCCAAAACACTTTTCTACCCACTCTTATAAATAAGATGTTTTTATACCAACTTTTTAATTTGAAAGGTCCAAAATATCCTTCCCTCAATCGACTCAAACGAGTTTTGGCTGACATAGTAATCTTATCTTAATCTTATCTTTTCACTTCTTCTTCTCCGGCGATATCATAACAAAACCGGCGATTTCAAAACAAAACACAAACAAAATGTCCGAGTATGAGAATACCGGCGCTGTGAAAGGGAAGAGGAAGATGAGTGGGGAGGCTGACAACCTAAAAGGATAAAAAAGAACGACGCCGCTCCGCCGCAACGAACACGCCATTCCGGCCCCAGGGTATCGAAAACTAGCCACCTGGATATTGTTACTTTTTTTTGTTGGTTGAAATAGATCAGATTCTTAACGGAAAATTATGGTCAAGTTGTTCACTAATTTTGGTCGAGTTGTTCAATAATTTGGGGTGATTAGTTGTATTTAGGTCGAGCGATATATGTTTAGGGCGAGAAGTGATAGTTTTTCGGGTCGATTAGTTTTATATATGAGGCGATCAGGTTTATTTAGTCGACCCGAGTATGTTTATGTATGCTTGGGGCGAGTCATTTAATTATTTGGGTCGAAAGTCGCCTGATGTTTGGACGATCTGTTTTATTAGAACTGACAGATTCAAAATTATAGTATTTCTTTTTTTATTTTATTTTAGGTGCGAGTCGTTTAATTATTTGGGACGAGAGTCGCCTTATGTTTTGGGCGAGCTGTTTTATTAGGGTCGACAGAGACAAATTTTTTGTATTTCATGAACAATAATTTTGGCCGAGAGGTGATAATTATTTGAGTCAAGTAGTTAATAATGTTTGGGTCGATAATGGTTGTTTGGGGCGATCAGTTCAAATATTTGTTGGAGGCGAGAGGTACATTTAAGGTCGAGTAGTTCAAAATATTTATGTTGAGCGATTTTGTTTGGGTCGAGTAGTTATTAATTCGTCCGAGTTGTATGTTTATTTTTATATTTTATATTTCTTTTTCAGGACAATTGGGAGTGGATATGGAAGGAGGAACGATTTTTGGTTACAAAAAACCAAATGCTTTGGGCAGATGTCAATGATGACGATGATAGCCAAACGATTGCAGCAGATTGATCGGTTAGAGGTATTTCAAGTCCTGTTTCGGACATTTTCTGAGGTTTAGTATCTGTGGAAAAGTATTGGTTGGTTTGTTGCGCAGAGAGGTATTGATGAAAAATCCACAGGAGGGAACAAATACGAGATATGGTTCCGTGTTAACCATACAAATATCCATTTTTCGAAAACAGAATTTTGTATGGTTTGAGGGCTTCGGTTCGGGTCATCCCCTTTCAACCCATAGGCTGTAGATTTATAAATTCCCCCTGAAAGTTTATACAAACGGATGTTTGATGGTGAGATTGTCCGTGCAAGAGAATTGTAAAACAAGTTTGAGGACGGAATTTTCTCTGCCATACCTGACGACGCAGTGAAAGTGGCAAAAATATTAGTACTGATGTTGTTGCTCTATGGGGTTGATTACAGGGCACCCATTGATTATTGGATTTGGGTGTTAGCTGAGGACTCGAAATTGTGGGACACGTTTCCATGGAGAAAGTTTGTCTTTCAGCGCTTGTGCCACTATTTGGAGTCCCTGGAGACGCATGTCTCTGGAGAGTATAAAATCTATGCATTTCCGGTGGTACTTCAGGTAATAAGTGTGACACAAAATGTATTTTTTTTTTTGTTATTTTCCTATAAAATATATGCATTCCCAATGGCACTTCATTGTTGTTTTTTATTCTTATTTATCTTTCATTATTTAAAATGTCAGTGGTGGGCGTATGAGAGCATTCCTGCCTTAGGGAGTCATTTTGGGAAGCCATCGGGGACTGCGATGACAATGCCCAGAGGCTTGCGGTGGTGTTGTTTGAAGACTACCCATTTCCAGTTGGACGTGATAAGTAGAGCTGATGTAAGTTCTTTCCGATATTCTTATTCTTAATATCCATATGTGTATGTTCCATTAAAATTTAAAATTTTCAATGGATTGATATCGTCGTCTAAAGTGCATGCGGATTGAGTCCTCTGAGGAGGAGAGGAGATAACCATACATGGTTGATATCGACATGGACATATTGGATGGAATCCAATATTTCCATGGTGGGGTGGAGGAAAAGGCTAAGGAACCGAGGATAAAAGTAGCGGTTAGATTGGACCAACGCGTATTGCAGCGTCACGATCTTATTGTTGAGCCTGATTGAAATACACCTTCTCCATCGACCGATAATCCTCGTGCAACTCCGTCAATGTGCACCCCTCCACCTGCAATGCGGACGAACACCCCCTCTTCATCGAAGACGAGCCCACCTATATCAGTAGTTAGGTTTTATGGATTTCAAATGTCACCTTTATTTATATTTTCATCATGAAATTATATTTTATTTTGTTTTTATTTCAACCATGACTCATCCTTTTCTATCCCCATCTCTGAAGACCGTGGTGACCGAGGAAATTAGCCGATTCGAGTCTACGACATCCACAGCGGCAATAGAGGCTATGAGTAGAATCGAGTTGGTAGCATCTGTAGCTATCAACCGATTCGAGTCTACGACATCCATAGCGGCGACAGAGACTATGAGTAGAATCGAGTCGGTAGCATCTGTAGCTACCAGCCGATTCGAGTCTACGACATCTGTGGTTGCGAATCAGGCTATCAGTCTAATTGAGTTGGTATCATCTGTAGCAACCGCAAACGCTATCAGCCGAATTGAGTCGGCAACGATGACAGTGGTAGCGATGATTGATGAAGCTACGCGGAGGTTTGAGTCTACTGCTGCACGGGCTGTGGAGATGATTAGCGACCCAAACAAAACTAATCGCCCCTAACTAGTTTCAAACCCCTCACTCCAAAGACTAAACACACTCACCCCGAATCATTTCTAAATCCTCCCATCAAAACGCTCAAATCCTATGTATATCTCAAATTTACAGAATGGCCTATTTACCCCTGGTTTGGAAATCCTATCCTCCACCACATTTCGAGTCGAAAAGCGTCGCTCCTAAACAAAACAACACAGTAAAACAAAACACAAAAGAACAGAGGAACCCTACGCACCAACTTTCTCCTAGAAACCGGACACTCACCTCTGAAAGTTGAGCGCAGGGAAATTTAAGGTGAGTCTACACAACGCTTTAAGGCAAGTCTACACGCCGTATGTTAGTGCTATTTAACTATTTGAATTCTATCTCGATTCAAATTTGGATTGTATACTGTTGCATTGCCTTCCGATTAGGATGCCTCCAACACGGAACTCTGTCCTCAAGAAAATGTACCAGCCAATTGGTGGAGTAAGGAAGAAGAGGCTTCTCTCATCTGACAACTGAAACATGTGGCCGATATCTATGATGTGTCTGATGCGGATACTTGGAATTTGTCCTTATTTTCTATAGCATCAGAATTAGACAAACAGTTCGAAAGAGAATTTACATTTTCAAAGGTGAAGCGACAAGTCCAACTCTACAAGGATCGATTTGAGGGAATACATAAAAGGAAAAATTGCATTTTTTGTCCTGTAAGTTTGACCCCCTTAAAATTTTATCCTGTAAATATAGACGTTAAAAAATTGTCATGTATTTTTAAAATCTTCGCGTTTTATGTCCTCTAAATATAGGCGGTTCGAAAATTATCCTGTATCTTAAAAGATCTTCGCAATTTTTGTCCTCTAAATCTTCGCGTTTTATGATCTTAGAGAACATACTATCACCTATTAGCGACAAGGAGTTTTGTGATGAAATTTTCTGTTGCTACTATATCACTATTATGTCACTGTTCTTTCACTAGATGCATTTAGCAACAAAAAAGTTTTCTTATAGTTACGGCACGCACTCAACATGTGTTTGACACTTATCCCACTTTTTTCTTTATTTTTTATTCTTTTGATGGTGGACACGGTGAACAGACTCAGGGACACAGAGAAAATACGACTCCAACACATTTTTTTTTTTATTATCATCTTTTGCTTTTACATTGATTTCATCAATTGTTGTGAAATAATTTGTAACTATTTTATATGATTATGAAAATTAATAGTGCAATTTAATATTTACAGAAAATTAATATATTAAAAATTATTTATTTTAAAATGTGTCTTAACCGTGTCATATCCAATATTTTTTAAAATAAATGTATCCTATATTATTGTGCTACGTGTCTATTTCCGTGTCCATGCAACTTAAATTATAATAGTCATAAAAGCAAGCTTTGCTCAATTATTATATTTATCTTCTTCTCAAATTATTAATAGATGAATTTCTATCTTGTGTTGTTTTTTTTTCTAGAACGAAATTAGAGCGTTAGTTAATATTGTTGGAAGCATAACGATTGACAACAATAATAGGATTCCCAACCGAAATAATCAAATCTGATACAATTCCCCGAACCTACAAATATGTACTTTATTGTCAAATTCAATTTTTGCTTCTGACGTGAGAATAGTCAAATCTGGTGCAATCTATCGAACCTACAATTATTGTACCTTATTGTCAAATTCAATTTTGCTTCTGTTATTTTTAGTCTTTGTGTGGAGTTCAAGTAATCAATTTGCGGCTAGCGGTGTATTGGAACATCGGTTGAAATTCAGCTCCAACAAACCCAAACAGCTATATATATTCCATAAAACCCAATTAAATATTAAAAAAAAAAAAGAAAAAGAAAAAACACCAGAAAAGAAAGAAAGAATGGGAAGGCAAAACAAAGGCCATGCCATAATGATCTCACTTCCTTATCAAGGGCATATTAACCCATATATCAGTCTAGCTCTCAAGCTTGCTTCTAAGGGCTTTACCGTAACTTTTGTTCATCTAGAATTTATTCACTACAAATTGTCTAAAGCCCACCATAACGATTTCTTTTCGGAAGCTCGAGAATCAGGTCTCGACATACGTTACGCAACGATTGGTGATGGCTTTCCATTGGAATTCGATCGAGAACGCCAGGTCCAGGAGTATTGGGAGGTCATGTTGCGTGATTTTCCAACTCGTGTTGACGAGTTTGTTGGGAAGATGATTAATCAGTCTGGCCCATGTGCTGCTGTCCAATATTTCTTGGTTACTGACACTGTTTATTCGTGGGCTGCGACCATAGCCGACAAGTACAAAATGGTGAATGTTTCGTTCTGGACCCAACCCGCTTTGGTTTTCACTTTGCTTTACCATTTGGATCTTCTAAAAGAATGGGGCCATTTCCCATGTAAAGGTATGCTTGCTCATGCACAAAATACCGTATTTAAGCACATTTATACATGCACACTATACTATACTATACGCCTTTTTTGTTCTTTTAAACTTGCTATATATAGCTTTCATTTCTGTTTGGATCATTTTCATTTGCTATGTATTTTGGATCTTTGGTTGATCATAACCCATTCCGGTTAGGGTAAATGTCAATTTTAGCCTATAAATTTGCCAAAAAAAAAAAAAAAAAATTTGTTTGTCAAGATTAGTTTTTTTTGGAAATTGTTGTGCGACAAAAATGCCAAGGCGTCATACTTGTATGGAACAAAATTGTAATCTTGCCTTTTAGTTAATATATTTTATGGATTCAAAATTCACTCGTTGTTCTAAAACTTTCCTTTAATTAAATCTAAATATTTCAATACATACTCAATAAGTGCACTTTTCTTGTCCCGCAGATAAGATTGAGGACATAACATATGTTCCTGGGGTTAAGTCAATGAATACAAGGGACTTGATGTCATATCTTAGAGAAGCCCAATTAGGAGAAATTGTATACAAAATGTTGTCCCAGGCGTTTGAGGAAGTGAAGAAAGCAGATTTTATCTTACACAACACAGTTGAAGAATTAGAACCAGACGTAATATCAGCTCTCAACAAATACCAGCCCAATTATGCAGTGGGCCCCATTAATTTCTCCAAAAGTCTAGCCACAAATACTGTCAGCAAGAGCTTATGGTCCGAATCAGACTGCACCCAATGGCTTGAATCCAAGTCCCTTGGCTCGGTACTGTACGTCTCGTTTGGGAGCTGTGTACATACTAGCAAGCAGATTATGGARGAGATGGCTTATGGGCTTCTGCTTAGTGGAGTAAACTTTATATGGGTTGTTCGAGATGGTATCCTGGACTCTGGTGATGCTAATGTTTTGCCCATTGGATTCGAAGATGAGATTAAAGATAAAGGGTTGATAGTTCCTTGGTGCAATCAAATTACGGTTCTGTCAAATCCGGCCGTGGGAGGGTTTTTGACGCATAACGGGTGGAATTCTACGGTGGAGAGCATGTGGTGTGGTGTTCCAATGATTTGTTACCCAGTAACGTATGATCAACCCACTAATCGGAAATTAGTGGTCGATGATTGGAATATTGGGATTAATCTTTGTGTCGGAGAGTCTGTTAATAGATTTGAAGTTGCCGAGAAAATTAAGAGTTTTATGAGTGAAGGTTCTGTTTCAAAGAGTTTAAAGATGGAGGCAAATAAAGTAAAGGGGACAATGCAGAAAGTGCTAGAAATTGATGGGTCGTCGGGGAGAAACTTTGATCGGTTTATAAAGGATTTGGAGGCAAAAATTCATACCAAATTAAGCAACTAATGTCAGAAAAATTATGTTAAGCAGCTAGTTATGCAAAGTAGTGATCAATTAGTTGTTAAGCAGCTAATGTCGTAGAATTATGTATTTCACAAAAACCTCCGTGTGAGACTATTTTGTAGTGATCAATTATCTTATTTCGTCCATTGATTCAATTTTTCCCTTAAAATTGTTGTTTGTAATTTCGTGTGACATAGGTTGTTGAATAAATATCAGTAAAACGATGTTAAGTTCAGTGTTACCACAGAGAACTAACATCAAACAATTTCAGAGTTGTAAATAAAACAATAAGAACAACTTTAAAGCAGATGTTAAGACTGATGTTAAAACACCGAAACTAACATCAAATAGAGTTACAGCGGAATAAATATTAAAAGCGAACACAGCAATTTAAATTTCGTTCGTAAGTAAAAGTACTTACAAACTTAAGTATACAAACCCGAAAACTATATTACTTTTAAATCATTCAAGATCAAATACAAATATAAAGTAATATATGAAAAACTCTAGTATCAACAATTAATACTAAAATACTTGGAGCCAAGCTTGTGATGATTTTCTTCGTTTGTTACGCAACTTCAAAGATCTCCGTGTTTAGAATCGTGGCTTCAAGTCCTTCTTGTGCTCGAGTTCTTCTAGCTTTGCTTCGTGTTCTTCTTACTACGTTCTCTCTCAAAAGCAGTATCTAAAAGTGTATTAAAGGTCTCCTTCTCTTGCGTCATTGTCTTGTCTTAAATATACAGGATTCCTATACTTGGTAAACAAGTAAAACAAATCCTAAACATAAATTAGGGAGCTAAATAAAGTCCTAGACTCAATCTAGGAAACAGATCTAGAGTCGTAATTTATTTTGAGTTCAAGAAAGGCAAACAACTAAAAAAGGTAAATAAGGAATTATTGCAAAGAATAAAATTGTCAACAATCTCCCTCTTTTGCCTTTATGGAGAAAATAACCTAGACGCTCGAAAGTGTTCAAACAACTAAAAAAAACTCCCCCTAAATTAGGAACTTTCCCTAAATAAATAATCATTGTTTAAAACAGACAAAACACAAATCAATCAATGACTCGAACTGTAAGTACGAATCCTGCCCTTGGCTAAACGAACCACATCCTCACCATTCGTCGCGTCTTCATCACCATGCGTCTTCATCACCATCTCCCTCTTTTTGTTTGGAAAGAAAAAAGGCTTCAACGAACGAGTCACTAAGTGCCTAGAGCTGCACAACTCGAGCCTGTAACTGGTCAATCTGGTTATTAAGCAAATGAACTGAGCACGCACCACTGGAGCAGAAAACTGAACCATGTTAGATGTGGTGTTAACAACACCAGAACTAACACCAGAAGTACCAGCAGTTCTAGTTGGAGGTTGTTATAAGAGATCCACAACGCGAACTCCAGTAGTATGTTGACCCCTCAACGAAAACCACTCCAGCTCACCAGTAAAAATATCATGTGCAGTAGGCTGAAAGCCTTGATTCTCAAGCAAGCAAAAAATGAAGGAAGGAAAACAAAATGATAAAGTCACTTTGGACGTAGAAAACCTTGTGACAATATCAAACACATGCTGGCCAAAATTTATTTTTATACCTTGGCCTAGCTTAAAAAGAAATTTGGCCCATGGACGCGTCATAACAGTGGCACTCTATGATGGTACCCAGTCAAAGAATGCGACCTTGTGCAAAATTGAATACAAAGAGGATAAACGCGTACCAGACAACTGCTCATGCCATTCCTTATGCATGTTCCAAGACAAAAATTCGAGGACTTCATTCATATCATCAATAGTAGAGTCCCCATGATAATTATCAGTCCCAAACAACTCATTTATTAAATCGGGAGTAAATTAATAAATCCTTCCACGCACATAAACTTCACCAAAATTAACTGACTTAGGATCAGCAATGGAAGGATCATGTTCGCGCAGAACTCCAACACCACTTCACGAACAAAATGCATATTAGTAGAGACGGTACAATACATACCTTTACTCTTAATAAATATAAATAGATTCTGATTTTTGAAAACATCTACCAGGACTCGACACTTAACAATCGTCCCTCGGAGATGATATTGTGAAAATGGCTCCTCAACTTCGGTAGTCAAAAACTTCGTGGAGAATGGAACCATGTCTTCAATCTCGACGTCTTGAAACGCAACTTCATCAGAGGTATCATAATGATCAGAAGCAACTGAAGGGATCATTGAACTTGCAGATGGAACAATATCAGAATCGGAGCTGGAAGAGGCAACTGTAACAGCTGCAGGTGATGTCAGGTTTGATGACACAACACCAGAATAAACACCCACCTCCTGGGCAGCTTTGGACTTGTTCTTCTTGGATTTTAGGGAAGACGGAATCTTACAGAGGGAAAACGCATCATCAGAGTTGGAACTTGGAGGCGATACTTGAGCAGCAGTAGGTGATGTCAGGATTGGTGACGAAACACCAGAACCATCACCAACTTTCTGGGCAGCTTTAGATTTCAAGGCATACAACATGGCAAAAAGTGTGTGGTCATCATCAGACATCTTATTTCGTCAATTGATTCAAATTTTCTCTTAAAATTGTTGTTTTTAAATTATAAAAGTGTCTCTTTTATTAATATATATATATATATATATATATATATATATATATAGAGAGAGAGAGAGAGAGATAGATAGATAGATAGATAGATAGATAGATAGATAGATAGATAGATAGATAGATAGATAGATAGATAGATAGATAGATAGATAGATAGATAGATAGATAGATAGATAGGGTTTCGGTGAGAATGGGTCAGTGGGTGAGATTGAGAATAAATCCTAACAACTATATCTAATTTAATCTAATGGATTAGATTTAATCAAATAAAATTAAAACCTAAACAAACGTTGCAAGATACGTGAGCTTTTATCCCCTATCCATTAAAAGCTTCAAACGTAAGAAATCGCAAAAAGAAAGACAAGAAATTTTTTGATCTCCTGCTCAATTCATCTCCCTTCTCGATTCATCAGCTAATTTATCCGTATAATAAATCATTTTTCTTGAAAAATCAGCTTTGTTCCTTCAATCGAAAAATAGTTTTATCGAGAAATTCATTCCTGTTCCTTTCAATCTTGTTCGAATTTAGGTTTGGCCGGAGTAATAGAGATAGGCGTGACAATTTTGTTCGAATTTAGGGTTGGGTCGGAGTTTCCTGTTCAATTTTGGAGGAAATTCCTATTCGATTTTGGTCCCTTATTCAGTTTAATTTTTTTCTTGGTTCAATTTTGGTTGCACCCTGATGGCTTCAATTTTGAACAAATCATGTAATGTTTTATTTTAAATTAGTGGAGTTCATATAATTTTTGGATTTTTGATTTTTGATTTCTTTTGAGTTAACCAGGTAAAATTATGTACGTGTCATTTGATGTGCTTGTCGTCTGATTTGTTTTGTGCACAATTCAGTGTCAGTTTGTGCATAGTAATGTGTTCCCTTGTGTACGTCCGTGCTGAATGATGTTTTGCACGTGTTATGAAGTTTTAAGAAATTCTGTGCGTGTTGTCATCTGATGTGTGATTAGAGTAGATTTGTCCTTATTTTCTTTAGTATTGTAGTATGTTTTTCTATTTGTTTTTGGTATAAGTTGGACGATTTAAGCTTAATCTCGTATTTTTATAATTCCAGCTTACTTTACCGCATTTTGATCGTAATTGATGCAAGTAGGTGATATTTCGTTGTTTCTCACCTTACAACTAAGTAACTGGAAGAGTTTAACACGTAATAGACAAAGTTCGATGTTCAAGAAGTGAAGAACAAGCTTTCCGGTGAAACGAGTAGCAAAAGATCGAGAATTGGAGACAGACGCGCAGTCACGTTGACTGATGCAACCGTTGACGCCCCGTCGACGCGAGCCATGATCCGCGTCAGTCGACGCAGCATCGACGCACTGTCGAAGCAACTTGCTGAAGCGTCGATGTCGACGCACCGATGTCGACGCAACTTGCTGAAGCGTCGATGTCGACGCACCCAGTCGACGCACCTGCCCAGCCGACGCGCACACCTGCCGACCAAGTCTGACGAGTCCCGCCGAGCGCCAGCACGCGTCAGTCGACGCTACGTCGACGCACCGTCGACGCGACGACCCAGAATTCGGATTTTAGGGTTTCTTGTGCGCCAAGACTTGCAATATCTATATAAATCCTCATTATTTCGGATTTTAAAGAGGACACACGACCCCCTAGGGTATTTTAGCTGATAATAACAATAATCCCACATCTCATAACGAGATTTGAAGACGGAGATCAAGGATCGAAGAACAACGGGAAACTTCATTTACTTTCAATTTACGAGGTCGTGAGTTGGTTTGTCTAGATTTCTCTCGCTTTGTTTCTCCAACACTCGTTTTGCCTCGAGGGCCGTTAAATCACCAAAGTCTCCTCCGGCCGCTATTTCAACTTCACTTTTCCCCATGTTCAACAAACCATCAAAGAAAAATTGATTAACCATCTCGGGAGAATAGTTATGGTGTGGGCATGCTTGTAAAAGTGTCTTGTAGCGCTCCCATGATTCAAAAAATAATTCCCCCTCCAACTGTTCAAAGGTAGCGATTTGCCTCCGAAGTTGCCCCGTTGTCTGTGCCGAATAATATTGATTTAAGAACTTCTCGCTTATCATCTCCCAATCAGTTAACGATCCTTGGTTCTAAGGACAGTAACCATGTTCTTCGCCCTTGTCTTTCATGCTATAGGGGAAGCAAAT
>BMAC01000108.1:1874162-1923663 GCA_014905375.1 Phtheirospermum japonicum
TTCCATACTCTCCCCGATGTCTTTGTGGAGGTTGGAAAGGTAACTCATTGTTTAGTGGCATCAAACAATTCTTCGTGCCCGCCTCCATGATTAGATCGTCTCGCCATGGATTTGGGAATCTCGTCGCACACGAAATCAGTTGCTGTTGAAGAATCGTCCTCGGGAATAAAAATGGGTCTTGGTCTTGGTGGATTTGAACGGTGAATGTTGTCAATGAATGGTACAAGGTCGCGTTGAAGTGATCGCCTTCCTTGCATAAACTCAACAACACGTCAACGTACCAAATGGAAAAAAACAAGTGCGAAAATATAAATAATAAAGAAAAGAAACTAATAAATCAAAAAGAAAATGAAATGAAAAACATCCTAAATTCCTACTCGTTGCTTCCCCGGCAACGGCGCCAAATTTTTGACTCAAACTTTTGTGCACCCCGTTTTTAATAATTAATTTAAAAGCACGTCAGTTTGCTCGCAAGTGTACGAGGTAACTGTAGGGTGATGAGTTTGACTCGAGTCGTATCTCTCGAGAAAACAACTGTTCGGTCTTACGGATGTTTTTCTCAAATTACGAATAACATACATATACATTTGGGGTTTTAAATGGATTGAATTGATCATTATAACCTAAAGCAATAATTAAACTAAACTAATTAAACTAATCACTTTAACTAGATTATCAACTACGAGCAATAATTAAGCTACTTGAACTCAAGAACTAAGAATTAATAGCAACTAGTCTAACAGCATGAATATAATAAATTATCACTAAGAAATGTATCATATGAATCTAAGATTAACGAATAACTAAGCATAAATCAATCGCATAAATCAACTAAATTAACCAATATCCAATAACAAGTATAAACGATTAAGCTAATTAAACTAGTTCTAGCATTAACTAAGAATTAAACTAGAAATTAACTACTAAATTAACTAAGGTTTAGAATACTTATTGAATCTAATAAAATCAGTAGAAGTCTCCAGCTATTCCGGAGTTGCACGTCGATCTTGGGCGAAGATTGAATCCCGAACGCGAATTCGATGTTTTGGACGCACCACCGAGACAGATAAAGAAGAAGGAGTTAAGGTTTTGGTGAGAGATGGTCAAACGATCAAGGAGATGATTAGGGAAGTACTTAATGAAGAATTAGAAGCATTGAGAGCCCAGGGAGCAAGTCAAGTTTCTTCGAAGAAGACTAATGCGATGTGTCACCAATGCGGATCCCCCGAACATTTAGCCGATATGTGCCCGTTCAACCACGAACAACGAGGGGACGTCAACGCCATCCAGCACTATTCGAATCAACAACATTCAGGTCAGAGACCACCACACATGCAAACACCTGCTACAGTTCAGTCGACTGATCAACTTTTAGTCTGGCAGCAAAACCAAGTCGCCGAAACTATTCGGAACCGAGACGGCCTCACACATGTTCAAGAGGAAATGAAGGGAGTTCGGGACGATATGAAAGAATTGAGAACGATGATGGATGAAATGGCCAAAAGCACTCTTGAAAATTCGTCAGGACTAAGAAGATTGGAGTTAATGGTAGGAAAATTGGCAACTGACATGGCATCATTGAAGAAGGAGAAAAATACTCTTCCAAGCTAAACGGAACAAGCCTCGGCTATTCATGTGCTGAGAAGCGGGAAAGAAGTAGATAACTGCATCGAGCTAGGAAAGGAGGGAGACAAGGAAGAGACCGAGACCCAACCTCCGGGAGCGGTGAAGAACAAGAAACCGACAGCAACTGCAGACCCCATCGATTCTGTGAATTCGCCGCCCAAGAAGTTGACTGCTAATGAGCATGTTCCCTTCCCAAGTCGCCTACGTCCGGCCACCCGGACCATTGTGGAATCTTAATTTTGAAGCGGCGGAAGAGTTGTTGGAGGGAGATGAGATTATTGAGCCTCATACTGTGCCACCCGATGCTTTGGTCGATATTGAGATGGAGGTGATGGACGTTTTAGTTGAGAAAAATTCCAATCCCCCTCCCCTATGCCCGAATATAGATTTAAATATTTTTCAAATTGTTGAGGGGGATATCAATGAAGTAAAGGAGTTCGGGGTGTTCAAGGGGTTTGCTGTTTGTTCGAAGGGTTTCTTAATTTTTCCTAAGGATGGTGATAGCCCCGTGCCCCGATGGATTTTTAATATGTTCGTAGTGATCGATTACTTGCTTTTTCGACCTCCAAAGCGAGTTGACGTTTTTATTTCATTAACTCTACGACTTGCTCTCCGTGCTCGCCTTGGTGATTTAATATGCCTACACTTACTTTTGGAGAACACTAAGGCGTAGCATGATCGTCATTTTTTTTTTGGATCCGGGATAGCATCGTTTGTAGAAGGCGTCGAGCTTTCGACGTTAAACAAGCTCTTCTTTGGAGGCAACCCAAGTATTGGTTTTATTTTCTTTTTCCTTAAAGTTTTATTAGTTAGTTTGTTTTTACTCGTTTGTTTTGTCTTTATAGGTTTTATTCAAGGCATTTTCGTTCACAGAATTCAAGGCGAAGGATGATTGCACAAATACTTTTTGGAGAAGCTCGACTATTTTCAGAGACGTTTTCTTATTCCCTTTCTCCCTTGATTTTATCTTCTTATACTCTTTTATGGCAATTAGGGGATTGCCGAGTTTTTAGAGGGGGGATGGTTGAGTATGATTTATATTTGAAAATTGTGCAATTTGAAAATTTGAAAATTTTTACGTGATTGATTGCTATTTCTGCGTTGAATTGTGTTTGTATGGCTTGCCTGTCGAAGTTGACTAAGTTTGATTTGAGGTTTTGTCTTTTGAGCGTGTATAAATGCATAAAATCTTTCAAAATTATTATTTATATATTGTAAAATGGTACTTGGACGCAATTGATTTCGCAAAATCTTAAAAGCAGCATCAATTCAAAAGTTTTTCTTGCAAAAAGCTTGTGAGTAGCCTGAGTGATTATCATCATTGCATGTACTTGAATAAGTTCTGATTTGATATCTCTTTGAAACCGCTGTGTGTAGTTGACTTTGAAAATGACGTTAAGGCACAAATAAAATCCTATTTTGGCCATATACATATATTTTTAGCCACTATAAATTTCGAATGAACCTTCATAGACAAATAATTCATGCCAATAGCCATGAGTGATTTTGTTTTTGAGTCGACCCCTACAAACCCATTAAAAGCGTGGGGTAGGAGTTCATTATTTTTATTGGTTATTAGAGTTTTAGAATTTTTATTAGGAATTTATGATTTTAAGAGTTTTTGTAATAAAAGACCACCATCCGAAAAAGAAAAAAAAAGAGAAAAAAAATGACCCCATAAAAAAGAAAAAAAGGGGGATAAAATAAAAAGAAAAGAAAAAAAGGATGGTGAATCTTGGTGAATCGTGTTATGTAATTGCCTAAGCGCTAATAAAGGCTTGAGTTTTATTATTTAATTTCTTATGAAGCCTAATGTTTAAGAGGCAAAGAGTTGTGATGTAAATGAGATGAAGCAAATTATATGCTTCAATTTTGATTAAGTGGTTTGAGCTTCAAGTCGGTTTAGAGCTGCGAGTTGAGAAATAGCCTATGTATAAAGGCTACGTTATGAGTGTTAAGTGAGGTTTATATTCTTGAACGAGGTGAAGCGCATTGCTTCGTGATTAGGTTGGGTTGAGTGAGTTATTTAGCCACGCGACTTATATATTCCATACCCGTCCAAAGAGCCTTACATTACAACCCGAAAAGACCTTTTCGGATTCTTTGTTGATAACACACTTAATTTGCGATTGAGAAGAGATTGATTTTTGGTTCTTATTTATTGTGCTTTTATTTGAATGATTTGAGCATATACACGTCCCATGCAGAAAACTCTTGAGTGCTTTGAGCGAACACCCATATATATTCCCTTTTGAGAGGATGCATGAATTTTGATTTGGAGCGACAATGTAATTAGGGTTGAGTGTTTGAAGTTGCGTGACCTTGTATCTATATTTTCAAAATTATGTTTGTAGCACGATACGACTCATTGCTTGGACTGGTTTTCATACTTGTTAGTCTTTGAAACTATCGTTTGTTCGAGGACGGACAAACCAATTAAGCGTGGGGTAGTTGATTAACATGAATTTTTCTTGATTTTAGTTAGTATTTGAATTCGTTTTTGTTATTGTTTTCGGTGAAAGTTGGATAGATTGAGCATATTTTCATATTTTCTTATCTCCAACTTGTTTTACCGTATTTTAATTATAATTAATTAATTTTATATTTATTTTAGGTATTTTGAGTTATTTATGTTTGTACGTATTCAAAAATGGGCCAACGGTTGGAGTTTCAGCGAAAACGGGCCGCGATTTGAAGAACTTGAAGCTACGGGTTTTCTATAACGGATTTTAGCTACATATCCCTGCCGACCGCTACCTGCCGAGTTCTGCCGAGCCCTGTCGAGCGCTGCCGAGCCATGCCCACACTGATATTCTATAACGGTTTTCTTCTGGAACCGTTATAGTAGCCCTGGCTGACCAAAACTCTCTGTCGCGTCGATCCGTCGCGTCGGTCGACGCCCGATCGACGCACCGACGCTGGAAATGCGTTTTTATGATTTCTTAGTACCCAAGACTTCCAACAACTATAAATAACCTACATATTTTGGATTTTTAGATACATTATCATGTTCCTAGGCTTTCTAAGGCCTCTTAGGGGCTGACAACCCCAACGAGTGCCTTTTATTTTCTTAGTTACTTTTCAAACTTCTTAGTTTTAAATCTCTAACTTTTAGAATAGTTATATTAACTTTTACATAGTTTAGATTTGAGATTTCTACAACAAAATACTTCGATTCGTCTTAGTTTAATAGTAAGTAATCATTCTCTTCGCCTTTTAATTTTGTTGCAAGTTTTCACTTAGTTTATTTAATTATTGCTTCCATGACGAATCGTGATTGTGATTTTGTTGGATTTATTATGTTGATTTTTTTTTGCCAGATCTTATGGATCTAGAGCTTAGATTCGTTGTGAACCATCAATTGGGTCTTCCCAAGCGATCGTGGAGATGAATCAAAGCTCTAGAACCCTAATTTTCTTAAATTGTTTTATAAATCTTTTAATTAATAATAATTTCTAGATTCATTTGTTCTTAGTTAAATTAATCTTAGGTTTTAGATAATTAATTCTTAATTTAAGTAATTTATAGTTTTAGTTAATTAGGTCCTAGCTTAGAAAATCTTTAGTTTTAATTAGTTTAATTAATTTTAGTTCTTAAAACTCTCAAACAAATCCCCCCCAGTTCGCGTGTTAGATTATTTATTTTTATTATTTTCTTATTCGTTAAATCAAATACAAAATGAACTTTAGAATCTAGTCTTCCTTTGAGATCGACACGAGTCAACTTACCCACCTACAAGGGATCCCGTACTCTTGCGGGCGAGCTTTTTAAAATTGACAACTTTAAATAAAAGTAGGTGCAAAAAGTTTGAATCAAAGCCCACTTTCGTGCCATTAAAAGGAGAGCAGCGGCAGCATCACAGAGACAGGCCTAGCACCACGAGAACTTTTCTCGGACCTCTTGGGGATGACAACCCAAAAGTGTTCTTTGTTTTCATTCTTCTACCTTTCAGTTTCAAATTCTAATTTCTTATTCTTAGTAGATCGTATATAGTTTCTTAATTTTTGTAGATCTTAGATTCATTAGCTAATTAGTGGATCTTAGTTTACTTTCTCGCTGGAACGATGTTATTCTTCTCCGTTAATTAGTAAGTTTTCAATTCCTCGCTTTTATAATTCGAATTTCTTATTCGCTAGTTAGTTTTATAGAAACTTATCATGATTTAGTTGTTTATTTCTCAAAAACTCATATGATAATATCTAATGTTCTTAAAAATTCATCTTCCTTTGTTATTATGGTTCTTGGTTGTTTTGAGATTGTATTGTTGGATTGCTTGATGGTTGTTGATTAAAGTTCACGGGTCTAGTGCCTGAAATTATTTAGAACCATCAATTGGGATTGTTGGGTGCTTAATTTATAAGTTGGGATTGACAACCCTAGCTCATAGGCTAAGTGTTCGGTGAAATACCCAAATGGTCGTGGAGATGATTCTAGAGCTATACACCCCTGTTTTCTTAAATCTTTTCAAAGTTGTTGGTTTCATTGTTTGTCGTTTAAATCAACGTCTTGATTTTGAGTGTTTAGATGAGCTTTTTCTTCGTTATTTTCTCATTCGTGAATCAAATACAAAAACTACCTCCAATTAGTTTTCCTCGAGAGATTCGACTCGAGTCAACTTACCAACCTACAAGTGACCTCGTACTCTTGCGAGCGAACTTTTAAACTTGACAAACTTATATTTAAAAGTAGGTGCAAAAAGTTCGGTTCAACTTCTATCACTTACACCGAAAATTAGACCATAGAGAAGTTGCGGTGACTTCTTAAATTATGGAAAGTTGATTTTTCCTTTGTCACAACATCATTAATATATTGGAGAAGAGGTATACATGGGTTTAATCTCTCATAATACCAACAAAGTTCACATTTGAAGGAAGGATCGGCAAGGTCCCAATAATTCAATATAAATTAAATCATTATAATATAATTATCGTAAATAACTTAATATTACAACTACAAACTTAAATATATTTATTTTATACATATAACTAAATTACCAAATTAATATGAAAATTTGACTTAGTCTTGAAATTATTGTTCATAAAAATATACCATCATTAGGAATGTTTGTCTTTTTGGTATTTCTTCTTCGTGACCGCATGGGAAGTAGTTTAGCACTCTCCAAATATATTACATGGGTTGTTGCCATGCTTATTCCATTAGACGACTAAGATGCAAAAGCATTTTCACCAACCATACTCAACTGTGATTGCAGAACCATAATGTATTCGACTTGTACTATAAATAAATTTACAATTACCAATTTGTTCGAAGTCTGAAATTAAAAAATATTAACGATAAATGAAGTTTATAAAAAAAATCAACTATTTATAATTTAAAACCAATGTACTATATAATTAAAATAAAATTTGATTTAATTTAAAATAGAAATTAAGTATGACATGAATGCGTTCAAGAATACCATGTTTAGCAACATTTGACTTGAGAGGCGGCCTTCCCCTTCTTGATTTTGAAATTGGTTGATTATTTTCCAAATTTATTATAGTTGATGCCACTGTGTTTATTCCACTTGATCCCTAATAAAATAGTTATTTTATGAGGTTAATTCAAATAAAATATATATATAATCGTAATAATATTTGATAAATAACATGTTTATAGTCAATAGAATAAATATTAAATTATATTGTAATGCGAATTTTTTATAATTTAACTAAAAAAGTGGTCAAATTGTTTTGGATACATAAACATGTTGATAGTCAATAAAATAATATTAAATACAAATTCATTTTCTTCAATCATGTTCATTTGAATCGTGATATAATATGAACATAATTTAACAATATAACTAAAATTAAAATTAAGAAAACATATGAAAAGAAACTTAATAAGGAATTAATGTTATCATAATTAATGTGCAAGTTGGTTCTTAAAAGCTACCTTCCCGCTTTTATTTTGGGAATGATTTGATTTTTTCCAAAATCTGATGTGATAGTATTAATTCCACTCGACCTATAAGTCGGACGTAAATTTTCTTTAATCGTATTAAATAGAGTCACCCTAAAGTTCTTTGGCATGATATTTAACATAGTTAGAATTGCGGGTTTAAATGTTCAAAGGAACACAATAAAAAAAGAATAACAATAATATTCAGTAAAAGACGTGACTGCCATAATGGCGACTATATCAAAGGAACACAATAAAAAAGATGATGATGATGATTATTATTATTATTATTGTTGTTGTTGTTGTTGTTGTTGAAAAAAAAACAAATCCTAATAATTATTTGATGTTTTCCTGTTAAAAAAAGTAGTAAACAAAAAGAAAATAAATATCTAATTACGGTGTCCATCACACACACACACACACACACACACACACACACACACACATATATATATATATATATATATGTGTGTGTGTGTGTGTGTGTGTGTGTGTGTGTGTGTGTGTGTGTGTGTGTGCAAGTGGTATTATTATTTTTTATATTAGTTAGGGTATTTATCATAATTATGTTAAGAAAATTCCTACACAATTAAAAAAAACTAATCCTAGATGGCTTTTAATTAAAAAAGATACTAAATTATCAATATATTAATTAGGTTATTTATCCTGATTATGTTAAGAAAATTCTTATGTAATTAAAAAAAGAAACTAATCTCACATGATACTTTTTCTCGCTCCTACTCATCTTTTTCTCTCTCTCCAGACCTCTCTTTATATGTGTGTGTGTGTGTGTGTGTATTAATACTTTTAGAAACATAAGTGATATTTGTCAAAAAGGTGATAACTAACACTTTTAGAGCCAAAAGATAATATTAAAGGAAAACGTGAATTTATTATCTTCTATTTGCTCAAGCGTTTGATTAATATGTAAAGTGACTTTTTGTGCAAAAGTGACACTTTTATAACTAAGAGTAATAGTACATTAACGGAAAAAGTGAATCTAACACAACAATAATAATCTGTGCGGCGGTCACACATGAGACCTAATCTATGTATTTTAGGACTCAATGCTTGAATAAAATAATAGGGCCGTTTGCTTTTGTCTTGGTTATGATAGGAATTTTATTTGTGCCGATTTCTCCTTATTTAGAAACTATTATTTTCATATAATTCTAAAATATAAAGATATTAACTTAATTTAGTTTTAATATTTTAGAACTCTTCTAAGAAGTAGAGATACATCGAGTGTAAGAATAATTAATAAAATAAATGATTTAAATAAAATAAAAAATAATATTTTTAATAACAAATGACACCATAGACAATCTCCCCTATATATTAATGCAAAATCCCTCTATCATATGTGTTTGTTTCCCACGCTTCGTTAGCTTTGAAAAAAAATTTGGTGCTTCGTGTCATCCGAACCTGATATTCACCTAATTTAGTATTTTTCCTTTTATTATATTTGACCTAATTTAATACTTTCATAATATTATATTTTGCCTAATTCCATTTTTTTTTTATTACATGTTACCTACTTTAATATTTTTTCTAACATATTTTTCCCAATTCAATATCTTACTTTTATTCTTCTAATTAAAAATATAAATAAGTTATATCTAATTAGAAAAAATATATATAAGTTGAATTAATTTTTATTTACAATAAAAGTTGAAATAATTCTTATTATAACTCTAAATATTTATTTAAGAAAAAAATGAGTTATATAAAGTTATTACAAAAGGGAAATAAATATAAAAAATATAAAATTAAATTTTTTATCTAATCCTAATATAATAAATTAAAATAATACTAAAAATATATATGCAAAACTATTGTTACACCAAACAAAAAATAAAAATAAAGTGAAATAAAAAAATAACATAATACTAATACTACTAATAATAATAAATTATTATGACTAGTAAATTAAATACTAAATATATTCTAAATCATTTTATCTAATTTCAATATAATGTTGATACATATATTATATTTCTATACGAACAAATTAGTATCTTACGCAGGGAAAAAGAATTACATATACTACAAGTTAGATGCACGACATATTTTCAATAGAATTATCAGTGTCTTATAAATTTAAATTTTTTATATCACATATTCACATGTAACATGAGGGTGTTGTATATTTTTACTTTTTTTTTTTTAATTTTCTACAAGTTTTCCTCTCAAGTTTAGGGTATTTTGATATACTTCACAACTAATTTCGTGACTCAAGGTAAAAAAAAAAATTGAAAATTATCTATTATGTAAACCATTCTTACTGTGATTAGAACAAATAATGTTCTTGATATATCACAACTATAATCTCGTGACTCACGGTAAAAAATATGCAAAATTCTTATTTGTGAAAATCAGTCGTACTGCAATTAGAACAAGTAATATTCTGATTTGTGTGTAAGAATTGTTTATTGTGAAAATAGAACAAATAATGTTTCAATTTATATGTACCATTTTTAATATTATTCTTTTGGTATTTTTAATGAATATTACTCTTTTCCAAATCATGCATACTCTTTTCCAAATCTCACATAATATGCGTGTGTCTGCTTCGCATGCTTCGTTTGGCAAATAAAAAGTTCTGGTGTTTCGGTTGCTTAGGTTTCATTCGAGCCTAATATCTACTTAATTTAATAGTTTCTTTTTATTGTATCTCACCTAATTTAATCTTTTCATTTTATTATATTTTGCCAAATTTAATATTTTTCTTTTATTATATTTTATCTAATTCAATTTTTTCCTTTTATTCCTAATATAAAAATACAAATAAGCCATATAAAATCAGTAGAAAAGATCTAAGTTAGTTATTTTAATTAAAAGATAAATTATATAAGATATCATTTTAATTAAAAAAAATTATTATGAAATTATTAAATAAGTAGTGTTTACAATAAAAGTTAATATAATTTTAGTTTTTTAATTTTAAAGTTTCTATATAGGTATATTAAAATTTATTTGAAATTTTAATTTTAGTTGTTCAGGTGGTTTTGATCATTTTTGTATTTTTGCTATTGACTGTCGTTTTAGTGCGCAGGTACTCTTCCTTTGGAAAGCGGCTTTCATCTCGACGATATGGACGATCTGGCACCTCAGGTGCAATTTCATCCATAATGGAGTTCATCCTTCCACCACTGGGGCACTCATTCTCATCCGCTCACTATTATTAGAGTCTTCCGCCCTGGACAACGGCTCGATGGCAAACTCTGTTTCGGACCTGATATGTTTGCAAAAATTGAGCGTGCGTGGTAGGTCCGCGCCCGTACCGACCCTCACCCCTGTGTCATGGTTGCCCCCCTCACCTGGTTGGATTAAGGTGAATACTGACGGCAGTGCTCTGGGCTGTCCTGGAGATTGTGTTGCGGCTGGCATCTTCCGCACTTGTCGGGGCTTTGTAAAAGGCGGCTTCTCTAGACCGCTTGACCTGGGTTACGCCTTTGAGGCTGAGTTGGAGGCCGCGATTATTGCGGTCGAGGAGGCTGATCAGAGAGGTTGGAGACGGATTTGGTTGGAATCTGATTCGACTTATGTGGTGGAGCTTTTTGTGAAGCGTAGCCTGGATGTCCCTTGGCGCTTCCTGGCTCGTTGGCGTCGGATTCTTTTTATCACTACCTCGATTGAGTTCATGGTTTCGCATGTTTATCGAGAAGGCAATCGCGCTGCTGATGCGCTATCCAAATCCGATTCTCCTCGTTACGACTGGTTCACATCACCTCCGGCGTTTCTCTTGRATCTGGTTAATRATGATATTYTGGGTAAATCGRTGTACCGTTCATCACGATCCTGACATCAGCCCCTCGGATGGCAGTCTAATCTCGGTCCGGCAGAGGACCTTGGTATTGCTGTTTTATGGATCACGACCTGCTTGTTGCAGCATCTTTTTATTTTTAGCCGACCTTTGGCTTTTAGAGTTTCTTATTGCTCTGTCCTGTTCCTTCTACTASTGGCGTGGGGAGGGTACTCTTTCCTCTACGAGGGTTTCTCCCACAAGGGTGGGTTTACCTCGAGAGGTTTTAATGAGGCCTGAACAGATGCCCTTGGTCAAGGAACAGACGTCGTGATCTTATTTGTATAAACTTTTTTCTACTTTTTAATAAAATCTCGCACTTTATTCAAAAAAAAAAATCTAAGTGTCTACTAAATATTAGTAATGAATTCAATCTAACATAAAAATATAAAATTGTATAATAATAATAACAATAATAATAATAATAATTATTATTATTATTAAATATTGATTAGACATCGGTGCAATGCGACACGAACTGAGAGTATGACATCCGTTTAGGTTTTCAAAGTATGTAAGTAATATTATTAACGAATTTAATCTAAACATTAATATACAAAATAACGTAATAATAATTAATAAATAAAGAGTAGGCGCGGGTTTAGAATGTAACTTATTTTGAATTTTTATAAGTATGTAAATAAAATTATTAACGAATTGAATCTAAACATAAAAATAAAATTTTAATAATTAATAAATAAATTAGACATGTACAAATCAATGGTTGAAAATACATCATTTGAATTTTTCATTTTACATAAAAATTTATAATTATCACAAGTATTTTTTATATTTATATTTTGATAAATCTCGTGTAATACATGAGTATTAAACTATATCCTAATATAACTACTAATTTAAAAATACCAATCTTAATTTTTGGACACGTGGCACTTAACTAAGGGTCCCTATAATCAGATCCGTAGAAAAATTGACACAAATTTGGTGGAAATTAAGCATGTGGTGTGATGTTCCGATGATCTGTTATCCGATAGCGTCCAATCATGTTTCGAGCCAAAAATCGGTGGTCGTTAATTGGAAGATCGGTATTAATCTTTGTGAGGGTGGAAATTCAATTGTTGATAGGAAACAAGCTGCCAAGAAGATTAAAAGGTTTGTGTGTGGAACGACTTCACAGAGACAACAAGTTGAAAAGGTGTAAGAAACGTAACGCAGTGCATTGGAATGATGGGGTGGAAAGAAATATCGATCCGTTGGTTTAATTAAATAAATAATATATATTTAAATATGAATTAAAAAAATATGTTAGTTTAAAAAAACTTACAAAACTGTCACTGAGTGACTGACTAATAGACGGTCTTTGGTCATAGGTATTGGTATGAAGACCATCTAAGTCAAATTTTGACCATTCAAACCCCACGAAAAACGTAATCTTTCATGTCACCCTGGACGATGATTACTTTACGAATGATTATGGAGTATGGAAAGCTATATCTCAGTCTCATAAAAACTTATGTCACACTGACATTTCCATATATATAAAAATATATTTATAAAAATATATTTATAAAACGAAAAATATGTTAGTTTAAAAAAAATTTACAAAATTGTGTCGGGAGGCCCATGGGAATAGCGTTCCGCTCACATTTTAGAAGATAAAAATAGTAACCGCTCTAGAATGTGAGCAGGACGCCATTTCTAGACGCTTCCCGGACCTAAAGTGACATTATAGAAGATAGATATAAAAAAGCGTTATAGAATGTTAGCGGGACGCCATTCCAAGAGCGTCACGGACCTAAAGTGACTTTTTACTATTTTTTGGGTCTGAAATGAAAAAAAAAATATAAAAAAAAAATAACATTTTCACAAAATTAATAATTTTCTCATTTACAAATAAAATCGATTTTATTAAATAATTAACAACTAAACAAGAAACGAATAAATTCGAATTTTCACATATGACCCTGTTTGGCAATTAGCTGATAGCTGATTGCATTAGGTGTTAGCGGATAGCTGATTGCATTAGCTGATTTGACTAGCTGATTGTATTAGCAGTTTGTATAAAAGTGTTTGGTAATATTTGAGAATTGATAGCTGTTTGATCGGGTAAAACGACTAAAACGGGAGTATTCACACAATTTATTGTTGAGTATTTCTTTATTAATAACATAAATTTATAATAATTGAATAATTAAAGTATAACTTTTACAGAAAAAAATAATCATTATTTATAAAAATTTCTTGAGTCGTAAAATTTTAATATATTAAATTTAATTTGGATAATTATTACTATTATTTAATTGTAATTAATTATGCATGTAAATTAATAATTCTTTTTTTGGTGATTTGAGGACAAAATTGTCATGTCAATTTATTTTTAAAACTGCTATTCTTAAAAAGCTCCTATATGGAGCTTTTTCAAAATTAGCTTTTTTGACCCAAAACGCTAATTGTAACCTCTGTTTACCAAACATATCAATTAGAGGATTTCACTGGTCAATCCTCTCGATTGAGTCAAATCCTCTAATTTTGGCTCAATCCGTTGTTTACCAAACAGAGCCATAATTAATGATTTCTCACAAAATAAATAAATTAAGACTTTTTTTCACATAATTAATAATTTCATATAATTTAATTTTTCACATAATTAAGAATTTTACACAAAATAAATCAATTGACATATTAACAAATTTAATTATTCACATAATTAATTTATCGAAGAAGACAATGAGAACAAAACCAGTGACGATACGGAAGAGGAAGCTGATGATGTAGATGGTGATCAGCCGGATCGATTTTCCGCCCTAGGAGATAGTGACACGATGGAATCTGAAAGCGATTTGGACATAAAGCTTTACATTGGAGGCGTGTTACATAATAAAGAGGATAGTGTTACCAAGGATGAGTTTGTTCGTGTCCCAGCTGTCTGATATTGAAAAACTGGAAAGGGATTCTTTTGTGCTGCATATTCCTAAGAGACATCAAGATAATAATGACGCTGAAGAAAGTGTTGAATCTAAAGTTAAGATAAAGTCTCTCCTAAGGTATAACTTAAAAAGAAATTGACTTGCTTTATTCAAGTGTAGAAATAATACTGAATTTATTTGACTGGAACTTCTTGCTTCTGTTTATAGTCTGTATGTTTCTGAGAAAAAACATGGGAATAATTACAAAAAATACCTGAGGTTTGTTGTATTTACAAAAAACCCAATTAACTTTGAAAATTGCAAAATCACCCTTGAGGTTTGATCCGTTTACATTTTGCCGATGTCATCAACTATATTACAATCACACCCCTAAAATTTTATAAATATTACAAATGACCACAACTTTTCGTCTTGCTATTTGTTATACTTTGAAAAAATTAGGTATGTAAATGTGAAATGTAAAACAAAAGTTTGGGGTTATTGTAATATTTAGAAAAGTTGAGATGTAATTGTAAAAACATTTGATGATGTCAGCAATTTACGTTAGCTCCTTACGGCAAGTGCAAAATGGAAGACGCGTGTAACCTCAACGGTGGTTTTTGTAATTTTTACAGTTGCATATTTTTCTTTTTTTTGCCAAACTGCAAGGGTCATTTGCATGAGCTTTTAAGGCACCAATAAATTAGATCTTCTTATTTTGTCTATAATTCTGACCTCATTTATTATCTCTTCTAATTCCGTATAGGTTTCCAGAGATGTGCGTGAAATAGTAAAGCTTGCAGTCAGTCAAGCACAAAAACGGAATAGACTATCTGAGTACACAAATTTTAGTCGGATTACTACTCCTAATGGTGGCTTAGATCCTTTCGAAGGTAAGTTTACTTCGTGGACCCTAGTCATATGCCCATATCAATTAGGGACAAATGAGACTTTTTTTTTCCTCACATTTTGTGTGTTCTTGTAAATGCAGGTCTGTATGTTGGTGCTTTTGGCCCTTATGGACCTGAGGTAGTACAGTTAAGGCGCAAATATGGTAACAGGGGATTTTGAGTTTTTTGAGTATGTTGAGGCAGTAAAGCTGACAGGGGATTTGAATGTGCCGGCTGGCCAGGTATGTAGGTTTTGGCTTGTTTCACGTTTTCTTTTAAGGGATAATTAGAAAGAAAAAAAAAATTACACGCACTTCTTAAAAAATATCCCCTCTATTGAGGGTGCAATTTGTAAAAATAAAAACACATATCAAGGGGATAATTTTAGTTTTGAAAGATTGATTTTTTTATTTTATTTTTTTAAATTAGCTGAACCTCAAAGGTAATTTTTATGATTAAACACCATTAATTTAATGAGTTCCTGCTAATCACGTGCCGTGCAATTGTCCAGGTAACATTTCGTGCTAAATTAGGGAGGGGTAATCGTCTTGCCAACCAGGGAAAATTGTACTCACATGAACTAGGAGTGGTATGTGTCACTCTCTCTTTCTCTCTCTAAGACGATGATTGCATTTATATAAGTATCTTATACTAAGTTTGCTTCT
The DNA here is from genome assembly GCA_014905375.1 of Phtheirospermum japonicum. NCBI lineage: Eukaryota > Viridiplantae > Streptophyta > Magnoliopsida > Lamiales > Orobanchaceae > Phtheirospermum > Phtheirospermum japonicum. The sequence goes on from BMAC01000108.1 coordinate 1,889,920, forward strand.
TCTTCTTCTTCTTCTTTCTTTTTTCCCCCTAGATTGCAAGTTACAAAGGTCAAGGGCGAGTTGCGGAATTCGGGTTTCGCAACCCTAAGCGGGTCGAAGAAGAGCTTCTTCAACTTGATGGCAGGGTAATAAACATAATATTCCCAGTCCTTTTTTCTTTCTTTTTCTTTTTTATTTCTAAGTTTTTATGGATGTGATTGTTCATTAACAACTCTTTACGCTTGATTACAGAGTTTGGGCCCATATATCAACGGTGCGGATTTGGGTTTCCTTTATGCTGTACCTACCAAACCTTTCTTGTGCTGTTCCATCGTCTGAAACTTTTACGCTTACGAAATTGCATACGTTTTTTTGCAGCAGGACCCTTTTTAAGATTTTCTCGGCTTGTTTTGTGTTTGTGTATCGAGCAAAGGTATTTCGACACGATGTTGTACTGTGAATGAAATAATCATATACCCCCCAAAGTTTTGTAATCTTTGCGACTTTGTTGATTGAGTTAGTTTATAGTGACTTCTATTGAATGCCAGCTGCATCATAAATTCACGATTAATTTATCGGATAATTACCAAAAAAAGATAATTCTTACACACATGTATCTTCTAAAATTGCAAATACTCCTTATGGTATTTCTAATTTTAAAAGATAACCGGCTCTTTTTGTAATTAGGTTAGACCTCAGGGTAGTTTTTGCACTTAACCTTAAATTTAAATGAAATATGGTGAATTTGTTAGTTTAGGAAAATGTTAGACAAAACATCGGAAAGGGCGCTTTTCTGTGTTGATAAAGTGGAAGACTATATTGCATGGCCACTTTCATAAAGCAATAAAGCCAGCTTAAAAAAATATAATAAGCACTGCTTTTCCACCACGTAGAAAGGCAAAAATAGTAGATTTYTTTATGGCTTTTGRCCCAGGGATACARAATATAGTGGGAGACCTTACGAGGCTTGAGGCTTGAAAGTTGTGCTGAAACTCTTCAGGATTTGCTAATCATTTCATGGCTTCTTAAAACTTGCTCAGAGTTCYTTTTTYTTTTYTTTTWWTTTTWATCCMAAGTGTGTTTGCAAAGCCGCTTGATGAGGAAAGAAACTCATTTCCCATCTAGATGTTACTAATCACTTCCTTTTCAAAAAATTGCAAATACTCGATCATTGCATTGAGCTATTTCTTTACGCATAATGTTTTTCTATTTTTGTGTTTTGTTGCTCGCATCTTTTTTATGTTCTCCTTTTGATCAATGAAATTTAATTTACCAATAAAAAAAAAAAAGTGAGTGTTCTGTGAATGAGTTGTAGAAATGCTTTATTTGTCTAAGAAAAAATTGGAAAGTTGATTCAGGTTTAATTATGTTGAGGGTAGAAGTTGTTGTGCACCAAATGCACCTTGTCGATAAATACATTACTGAAAACTACTTAGACACATTATATAAAATACACAATCGAGTTTGAGGCCTCTAAATGAAACATCACTTAGGTGCCCTATTAATATTTTAATTTTTCACATAATTAAGAATTTTACACAAAATAAATCAATTGACATATTAACAAATTTAATTATTCACATAATTAATAATTTCATCACAATTCAATAAATTTGAATTTCACAAACATATAAATTATTAATTATGTAAAAAAAGTCTTAATTTATTTATTTTGTGAGAAATTATTAATTATGTGAAAATTCGAATTTATTCGTTTCTTGTTTAGTGTTAATTATTTAGTAAAATTGATTTTATTTGTAAATGTGAAAATTATTAATTTTGTGAAAGTTTTAATTTTTTATTTTTATTTTCATTTCAGCCCCCAAAAAGAGTAGAAAGTCATTTTAGGTTCGGGACGCCCGCTCACATTCTAGAACAATTTTTTATATCTATCTTCTAGAATGTCACTTTAGGTTCGGGACGCGCCTGGAAATGGCGTCCCTCTCACATTCTTGAACAGTTACTATTTGTACCTTTTAGATCTCGACACATTTTTGTAAGTTTTTTTCAAACTAACACATTTTTTTAATTCATATTTAAATATATATTGTTTATTTAATTAAACCCAATCCGTTGAGTATTTAAAGAAAAAACTTGGATTTTCTTAAAGTTGATTGTTCGACTTTGTTGGATATGTTTTCATTTTGAATTCAGATAAAATAATGAAGAAATAATTTTTAAGGAGATAATATCTTTTTAAGAGTGTGAGCAAATATTTAGATGAAAATGTATTGATTAAAATTGATTTATTATATAATAATAATAATAATAATAATAATAATAATAAATGGTGTTAGAATTATGTTAATGAACGAATAGTAAAATTAATGAAAAAATGTGTAATAATGATTGATGATTAAACTATTTAATTAAGAAAAATCCAAAGGATTGTCGATATGAAATTATATAAGTGAAATGAAAATATAAACTTTTGAAATATTTTTAAGAACTCAAATTATTAAAAAAAAAAAAAAAAACATTAATAGAGGTCTCGAGGTTTTGATGCATAGCGAGTATACAGTTTATACAAATTTAATAGTGCAAGGGTAAAATAATAATTACCATCGTAACGATCAATATAAGTCCAATAATTCAGCTCTCTCTTTACTTTACTTAAGGATGTGTCATGTTTGGACGTATTACAACAATCGTCAAAGCTTGCTGAATTATTATATTTATCTTCTTCTCCACTACTCAGAAAAGTCTTTCATTGTCGCTAAAAAAGAAAAATCACTAATGGAGAATAATGAAGATCCAATTATAATAATCGAATCTGAGACGCATCTTCCGAACATACAGTTATATACCTTATTGTCAAATTCAATTTTGCTTCTGTTTTCAGTCCCGTGTCCCGAGTTGAAGTGATCAATTTGGCTATATATATATGGCCTTCTAACATCGATTGAAATTCCTCCCCAACAGAGACAACGAGCTATATATTTCATAAAACACAATTTAAAGGGGAAAAAAAAACAAGAGAGAGAGAATGGGAAGGCGGATTAAAGGCCATGCCATAATGATCTCACTTCCCTACCAAGGACATATTAACCCATATATCAGTCTAGCTCTAAAGCTTGCTTCTAAGGGCTTTACCATAACTTTTGTTCATCTTGAGTTTATTCACTACAAATTGTCTAAAGCCCACCATAATGGTGAAGCAGACGATTTCTTTTCCGAAGCTCGAGAATCAGGTCTCGACATACGTTACGCAACGATTGGTGATGGCTTTCCATTGGAATTCGATCGAGAACGTCGGGTCCAGGAGTATTGGGAGGTCATGTTGCGTGATTTTCCAGCTCGTGTTGACGAGTTTGTTGGGAAGATGATTAATCAATCTCAGCCTTGTGCTGTGCAGTATTTCTTGGTTATTGACACTGTTTATTCGTGGGCCGCAACCATAGCCGAAAAGTACAAAATTGTTAATGTTTCGTTCTGGACCGAACCGGCTTTGGTTTTCTCTTTAGCTTACCATTGGGACCTTCTAAAAGAAAAGGGCCATTCACCATGTAAAGGTATGCTTACTCATGCTCATGTACAAAATACCATATTTAAGTACAAAATACCATATTTAAGTACATACATAATACAAATGGGCGAACGCCAAGCCCAACATGAGAGGTAACTACTTTTCATATTTACGTGTATATATTATGATAAAAAATAATATTATAACTGCAAATTTTATGATTAATTACCTGATTAATAGTGAAGAATTAGCTAGACATATTTATTATATAAGCTAGGTAATTTATCGAACACATAATATTTATAAGCAAAAAGAATGATGAACCGTATGGAATTGTGTGGATCCTTCGATCTTCTTATTCCATGTGTTTTTTCTATGGAACCTACTACGAAAATTTTCTGATGTTAAGATGTATCTGGAGGACCTCTTCTATATAATCCACCATGTAAAACGATCGCCGTATATGATAGTTTTCCTTGAATTCTCAATCTCTCGCTCGTATATTTTTTCTTCTTAGAAGTGTATCATATGAAGTCTCGGGACTTGATATTTATACACAATAACTATATTCGTTTTGTAGAAGAGTTCTAAAAATATATAAAAGTATTTTAAGTTAATATCTTAGTATGTTAGAAGGGGATAATTATGAAAATAACAAAACAAAAAGGTTCTTACCTTAACTAAATGACTTAGACAACAAGATAGATTTATTTACCAAAATAAAGAAAAGGTTCTTACCTTAACTAAAAGATTTAGACAACAAGATAGATTTATTTAAAAAATAAAGAGTCATAATTAAGAATTAAGTCTAGGAAGACAAAAAATAAGAAAGAAAATTAAACTAATTTTAAAACAAGAAAAAATAGACAGGAATAAAACTCTCATCAAGAGTCATAATTAAGAATTAAGTCTAGGAAGACGAAAAATAAGAAAGAAAATTAAACTAATTTTAAAACAAGAAAAAATAGACAGGAATAAAACTCTCATCAGACATATATGATAATCAGGAATATGTCTTCAGATAATTCTAGGCACCTTGTATGAATTAGAATTTATCGTACCAGACACAGGGGATCAAGACTCTGATTCATCTGGGTCATCCTCTCCCTACGACCTGATCCTTGATCTGCTCCCGTACTGTGTCCAGGCTGCTTCCAACAAATATTCACAGAAGGGAGGTTAGCGGGATCCCTTAATCTGAGGAAATAAAAGAAGCGGCTTTCTAACTTCACTTCTTTTTTCTGGTCGTTCCGCTCTGTCGATCGATGGTAGCGAAAGCAAAGAGGGGAGAACACTACAAAAAAATAGTGAAATGTTGATGGACTGTACCCGTCAGCTAACCCGTCAACATCAGTTTGCTAACGGGTACTACCCGTCAGCATTTTTGGCGTCAGTAAATGATTTGCTGACGGAATTAACCAACCCGTCAGCATTTACTGACAGCTTGTTGACGGGTTTGACCCGTCATCGAATCCCCCCGCCACATACCCGAAACCCTTCAGCAAATGCTGAGGAGTAAGAAACACCGTAAGCAAATGCTGACGGGAATATCCCGTCAGCAAAATCAAATAATACTGGCGGGTTTGTGCCGTCAGCATATGTTAACTGGCTTTATCCGTCAGCATTTACAAATTTCATTTCATTTTATTTTTTATTTTAATTGAAATTTTAACCTATTTTTATTTTACATATCAATAATTCAATACGAAAATTTGCATTTCCCGAAAAAAGATATATAAAATTAATTAAAGTATAATTAATTAATATTTCTATCATATCATGTATAAAACATAAACAAAGTACCAAATATAAATATTATTCGTTCCTAAATCAACTAAATCGCCGCATCATCACCATCATTAGCAGGAGGAGCATCAGAGGACCGCCGTCGACGTCGCAATGCCATCACTGCGGCGACTTCCCTCATCACCTGGTCACGGAGAGCCTCCTCGTTCTGTAGCGTCTGACGTGTATGCTCTCACGCATGGCCTGAAGCTGCTCCTGATGTGCACGCTCGCTCGCCTCGACTTGGCTCTTCAAAAGCTCTATCTGCATCAGGAGCTGCGAGACACGGCTATCAGGAACAGAGGAGGTATCGCCTCTGAAACTCTTCGAAGCCAGAAGAGATCCTAAACATCCCGTGCCAAACCGCTGACCCTTCTTCACTCCGCCGGTCTATAGATAGATCGAGTTCTCGTCGACGGAGGCAGGATACGGTGATTAAGCACGAACCGCCTCCAAACGTCTCTGATACTCCTCCTGCAATATTTTGATTGATGTATTATTTACCTTTACGAGTATTAGAAATGAAAGATATATATTTATATTAATTAAATCTAAAAAATACTTACAAAAGTCTACTACGATTGAGTATCAGGGAAAGAGCCGTCGGGTCTCGGGTGCATGGCTAGGAAAAGCTCGAATGCATTGGGTTCTCTATCCAAATCCTCGCGCTATATACAATATTTCAATTATTTTTTTAATTATGATATAATTAAAATTATGACCGAGTTACAAACATATTTTAAAATGACTTACGAGCCGACGTTCATGACCAATCGCAGTGCGAGACCCTCATCTGTGCCTGGATATCTCAGTACCAGGTTCGCTGGGCTCGCTCAACCTGTTTCTACTCGTTTGCTCCGACTGCTTCTTATTCTCTGAATTCTCGAACTCCACCAGCCATCTCCTCCAGATTTGCTCGCCGACGCACGTGGTCACTTTCCCCTCCTTTTTCCATGTCTTCTTCCATTCGTTGGTGCGGTGCGCCACGAGGCGGCCATAGAACTGTTGAAATTCTTTTGTACGACCGCCTCGAAATATACACTCGGGTCCCAATAACAGCATTTCTGCAAAACAAAACAAAAATTTTATTAATAAAAATTATTATATATAATAACTTTCGAAAACAACATTAGTTTAATTACCAAAAACTCGGGCCACAACAACTAACGATGAGAATGGGGAATATGTTGGTACTTCCACCCACCGGGGTGTACACGAGGCTCGTGGATCTCACGAAGGAGTCGGTAACTCCAACGAGTAACTGCATCTCCTGGTAAAATATAGAGTTTATTAGGGCAATATATTGAAATAAATAATTTATTACTTACAAAAATAAAATTAAAGTTACTTACCTCGGGGGGACGACAAAGATCTCGATCATGCCAGGACGTGGTGCCATGAGTCCTCTCGATGTACTGGCCTCGGATGGGGTGGCTGGAACTATCGGCGGGGTCGCTCCCGATAAGTCCATCGTATCATCAATTTCATCGTCTATCTGATGATGAGACAATAATGATGAACCAAGAGAAGCACGGTCCGAAGATGGGCCTAGAGAAGAACAACGATCTCTATCTCTCATCTAAAAAAAATAATTCGTCATCATGTCGAACGAAATATGAAATCTTTTAGGGTCTGTTTGTCCTAACATTCAAAATACTGAATACGTTATTCCTAACACCGAATATTCAATTGTTTTAAAACTCAAAATCAAATACTCTTATAACAATTTTTTACAACTAAATAATTAAATACTACTAAATAAAATATTATAATACACTATCATTCAATTTTCAAATATAATTTCACATCAAATACAATAATATAATATATTATCATCTATTTTCAGACCCGTGATTTAAGATTTTATTTCCGAGTTTACATAATTTGATATTTACAGTAAAAAAAAACATAAATAATAAAGGATTCCGAATCCTATGATAAATAAGAATTTTTACTATTCACGAAATTCTAAACACCCCAAAATTTTAAATACCAAAATTAAAAATTCCAACTATCTTCACATCACATGCAACTCTTCTCCTTCATCTTTCAACGATCAATTGACTAATAATTATTGAAAGTAAAATCATTCCTCACTTTTTTTCTCTGATTCTATTCACTCTTTTTTTCCCCAGTGCCCTTAATCAAATATTATTGTTACTTTTCGTGTACATCAATTCTAGGATATTTATTAATCATTAAAGACGGTAAGCAAAGTTATACATTCCCCATCTCATAATTCGAAAGCTTTTTTTTAATCCCAAATTATAGCACATTTTTTCATTTTTGTTTAATACATTTATTTATATGTCCATATTTAATGCATATTGATATTAGCATTTATTGAGTTCTTAGTGTTATAATGAAGTTTATAATTGGAAAATGTAGTTAATATTTAATGTGTCAACTATATTAATTATTTTTTTAATCTCCGTAAAAGTGAAAATTATCTATCTTCATAAGAAAGAAATAATGTTACATTTTAATGAGTTTTGGTTCACCGTTATAAGGATAGTAAATTTTAGATTTTTTTCTTAATAACAAAAATATTATTAAGTTTTTTCAGCCTTAAGGTTTTTGGTTTTTATTTATTGTACATGCCTCTTTACAATTAACCATATATTTGTTTTCAAATATTTGCATTTGATCCTCTATTTTATGGTATGACATCAATACACCCATCTCAAATTTGGGTTAAATTACTTTTTTGCTTATTTATATAATTAAATTATACTTTGTGTGCATGTTGATAATTTTTATTTTGGATTTAGTGGCTTTTTGATGCGCCCCTTTTTTTTATCAATTGGACGGTTTGTATGTCTTTTGTCCTTTTGAAAATTGCTAATATATAGGGTTAAATTTTCGGTATATTTTCGGGTAACTTCCAACAGTGTGTGAAAAGCTAAGTATGACGTCTAGGCATTTACTCCGAAAGCCACTAAATCTATTATGATTTTGAATCGTGAAAGATTAAACACAAGTGAAATATATAGTAACATCCAGAATGGATGGATTTGTAACAACAACAAAACAAAACAAAAAAAAAAAAAAAAAAAAAAAAGTCCATGTTTGCCCTCATGTTACCGAAGAAAGAATGTCATCGAGTAGTTTCACAACGTGTTATTTTTCTTGTCCCGCAGATAAGATTGAGGACATAACATATGTTCCTGGAGTTAAGTCGGTAAATACAAGGGACTTGATGTCATTTCTTAAAGAAGTCAAATTGGGATATGTATTATACAAAATGTTGTCCCAGGCGTTTGAGGAAGTGAAGAAAGCAGATTTTATCTTACACAACACAGTAGAAGAATTAGAACCAAACGTAATATCAGCTCTCAACAAATACCAGCCCAATTATGCAGTGGGCCCCATTAATTTCTCCAAAAGTCTAGCCACAAATACTGTCAGCAAGAGCTTATGGTCCGAATCAGACTGCACCCAATGGCTTGAATCCAAGTCCCTTGGCTCGGTACTGTACGTCTCGTTTGGGAGCTGTGTACATACTAGCAAGCAGATTATGGAAGAGATGGCTTATGGGCTTCTGCTTAGTGGAGTAAACTTTATATGGGTTGTTCGAGATGGTATCCTGGACTCTGGTGATGCTAATGTTTTGCCCATTGGATTCGAAGATGAGATTAAAGATAAAGGGTTGATAGTTCCTTGGTGCAATCAAATTACGGTTCTGTCAAATCCGGCCGTGGGAGGGTTTTTGACGCATAACGGGTGGAATTCCACGGTGGAGAGCATGTGGTGTGGCGTTCCAATGATTTGTTACCCAGTAACCTATGATCAACCCACTAATCGGAAATTAGTGGTCGATGACTGGAATATTGGGATTAATCTTTGTGACGGAGAATGTGTTAAAAGAATTGAAGTTGCCGAGAAAATAAAGAGTTTTATGGGTGGAGGTTCTATTTCAAAGAGTTTAAAGATGGGGGCAGATAAAGTAAAGGGGACAATACAGAAAGCACTGGAAATTGATGGGTCGTCGGAGAGAAATTTTGATCAGTTTATAAAGGATTTGGAGGCAAAAATTCGTACCAAAGCTGCAAATGTGGACAATTTTATGTTAACCAGCTAGTTGTGCAAGTAGTGTTAAGTGATCATATGTTGTATTGATGAGTATCACGTGCTTTAGGCTCATCAATACAGCAGCTAGTTGTGCAAGTAGTGTTAAGTGACCATATGTTGTATTGATGAGTATCACGTGCTTTAGGCTCATCAATACAGCATATCGCGTACTTCTCTTGACAAAATAATAGAGCTGTCTGCTTTTATTCTGGTTATATAATCATCCTTCTTGTTAAGAGAAATTTGATCTTTTCTTTTTCTTTTTTAATGTTGTGATTAAATGCTTGATTTTCTTATGTGTGGATTCATTTCTAATGTTGCATTAATTGCATGGTGGTGATGTCGAAGTTAGCTCGGTTTGCTGCAATGCATTAATTCGATATAGCAGAGGAAAGTAAAAAATATAAAGGCAAAGCATGGAAGGTGACTTCTGATAGTGAACTCGGAACTAACACAACGGAAAGAATGTGAAGCAATCGATATACTTGAAGATGCTGAAAGGCTAGCCAGTCAAGAATCATGGGCGAAATCAAATTTTACCTGTGATGGGACATTTAATTTAAATATCCAAATCCATATTAAGAACTCACCCCACGGAAGATGGAAGAGCGATAAAGCAGAAATTGATAAAATCCCAAAATCAAAGTCAAGTTTTTCAAGGCCACACTAATGGCTAAGTACAGCACCTGTAGCCTCTTCTAATATCCTCCTCGCTTCAGTTCCGGGATCAGCAAGTTCAGTTGGAGTCTGCCAATATTACTCATTAACCAATTGTTCAAACAAACAACAAAAAGAAAAAGACGATGTGCTTACCTTCCCATAGAGATTTGTCCCATTTGGAGAAGCCCCATAAGCAAGCAACAACCTTACGGCATCGGCATATTCACCTCTAGCAGCATGATGAAGAGGCTAACACAAAGCAGAAAACTTAAGGAATATTTATAAAAGAGTAGAAAAGAATTACCAAAAACTGAATAATCAAGATAAGCATCACGAGATAGACTCACCGAGTCCCCTTCCATGTCAATAGTTTCAAGCATTCTCTTGACACGATCCGGATCATTAGCCGAGCTTAGAAGAAGTTGAGCTATCTCTGTATAACCTGCAAACAAGTTTCAGGAACCAGAAAGTCAGAAAAAAAGATCCTAAGGAACGAGACTGTGACAGGAAGACAGAAAAACCCGACAAATCTACCTCCGGCACAGGCATCGTGCAACGGAATTCCTCCATCTTCATCCTTTGCCTCTAAGTTAGCTCCCCTTTCTAACAAAAACTGCACATTAATCAATCATATGTAAGTTTTACCTTACGATACCATTCAAGTCAACATCATCAGCTAAAAATAGAAAAAAGTAACTAACATAAGGAATAATTAGAGAAGCCACCACTGAGGTTTGGAACATGTAACCCAAAATAAAAAATAAAAAAATACATTCCCAAAAAGTTTACATCTACTCCCTTAAGTTTAAGGTATAATCAAACTTCAAAAGTTTTTTTGCAATATTGAAATCTATCTTTTTCTTTTCTTTTTTTGGTAATTACTCCAAACCGCAGGTGTAGGTTTTGTAATTATCCCTTAATAGTATGAAAACGGCTGGTATCTAGCTCGGTAAGTTGACAAAGATGATTTGACCTGGACACAAGTCAAGTGGCCATAGAGACATGTGAGATGAAGAAGAGTGTCACCATCTTCCATTGGCTCATCGATGTTACCACCAAAATTGTCTGCAGAACAAGTATTTAGTCCACAGAACAGCATTAAGTGTTAGCTTATATCACAAAGAGAAAAATGTTCACTCTGAAGGTATTAACTTGACGCATACTTAAAATTTCATAAACTTCAACTACATGTAAATGAGTTGAGATACACAAGATTACAATTTCATATAAGGTTCTAGTGGTATCTTAATACTGGAACAGAACAGAGAGAGCTATTACAGTCAACCAGATAAAATTAAAGAAATCGTATTCCAAGAAAAAAGAAAAAAGAACTTTCAATACCCAAATTTCAGATATTTTAAATGGAAGGAGAAGTCAAATTACACCGCATTCAAAGATTGTTAAAAAGAATAGTACTTGGGCACATTATCGGAATTATAACGAAATCAAAATTCCAAAGTAGAATTGAGTTTGAATGAAAACGAAACCAATGTTGCCAAAGCTTGTTCATTTTTCACACCTCCTCAACACAAAGCCAAAAGGACCAAAAAAATTATTAAAAAAATTAAGAAAAAATTGAAAGAGAAACATAACAAGAACAGAGCTCAAGCACAAATAAACTTCCAGATAGACATGTTTCCAGCAAAGGACAAAATCACATTGATATCCGAATAAAAATTCATAGAATGGATCGCGCTTATCCTTTTCTAAAGATCAGTAAATACAGGCAATTATTCGTCAAAATTAAAATAAGAAATAAAAAATAGAGCATATAACAACTTTTTTTGAGCGTTAATAAAACAGAATTAGTTACCAAGGGCTAAGCGTAGGGCATTAAGGTCGCCGGACTCCGCGGCGGCGACGAGGGGACGAAGGTGGAGAGGGATTTCGGAGTCGCTGCCTTCCTCATCCGTGAAGTCAACGCCTTCTTCCTCGAACAGAGCTGCGTCTCCGTCATCGCCTCCACGTCGACCGTCATGCACCGCCATCTCCGACTGATATCTCTATAACGGCGACAGCAAAGTAGCAGCTCTTCACATAAAACTAAAACCCCAAAAGGATTTTTCTACTTCCACCGCCGCTTCGGTATTTTAACAAATGTGTGAAATACTTTATTTTATACCCAGGGCGGCTTTTTCGTTTTTTTTAACCCCCTCTTTTAACCATAGGGCTTATGTTTCATTTATAGAAATTACCAAACAAATGCTCTACTTTGAAAAAAAAAATTATTTTGGTTAGTTTTTTTTAATTATAATTTTTATTTTATTTTTATAATATGAGTTAATTTAATTTCAAAAATACGAGATTTTGGTTTGCATTAATTTTTAATTATCTAAAATATATCTTAGGAGATTTTGGTTAGCATTAATTTTTAATTATCTAAAATATATTTTAGGTAGTTTAGTTATTTTAGCTCATTTATTTATGAACATATAATTAGAACCTTACTTCAATATTCTTTTTCAAATCAATTGTCTTAATTTAGCCATTTTTCCATTGTTTTTCTTTTGATCCCTCCTTCTTTTTTCTTTTTTTAATATAATTTTTAGTATTGATAATGTCTTGCCTCCATGTCTCAATACACGTGAATCCAAGTTTGTTTTCCTTTTTTTTATTTTATATAATTCTTTTATTCTTTCAATTTATGGGGACTGTGGGACAGATGAGTTACGAGTGATTAATTGTTAAAAAAAATATTATTCTTCATTTTTAATCTTTCATTTATAACCTTTTAAACAAATATTTTTTAAAATGTTTTATTTATACAACTAATAAAATGTGGATCTGCTGTTTAATTTAAGTGTACTATAATTTGCGTATTTTGTTTATACGTTTTTTTTAAGTGAAGTAAATAAATGTTAGTCTTTTGTTTATTTTGTAAGATGTTCGTTTACTGTTTAATGTAAGTTCTTAGGGGTTGTGTATTTTATTTATACAGTTTTTATTTTTCAGTGGAACAGAAAAAAAATATTGGTTTTTCTGTTTATTATAAATATAATTAGTAAACCATAAATATTATAAATGTTAAGAGCGGTCCATAATAATGATGGGGAATGAAAAGGGTCCATAATATAACTTTTGATTGACCAAAACCTTTCTAGCTGACACGTTTTATCTCATTTATTTAGTGTTGTGCAAGTTATATCGATAACCTTACCCGCATCTTTTGAGATCCAAGATTTGACAAATCGAAGATAGCCGAAGACAATGATCCTTATGCTTCTTATTAGAATCCGAATCGAAGATAGCCGAAGACAATGATCCTTATGCTTCTTATTGGAATCCGTGTGCTCTACCTCCCACTTATCGAGCTCCTCTGCCATATGACGGTCCTTATGCTCCTCATGCTCTTCGGCTATATGTGAAACCTAAGAAGGTTAATTATGCTCCTCTGCCCGATAATGACCCTTATGCTCCTAACGGTCGACTATGGGTCCCAACCACTTGCATGAGAGATTTAAATCGGGCACTTTATGATAACCCTTCCATTTGACCTCCTAATTACTACAATTCGAAATATAGGTCTTCATACTCTCCACCTATTTTCCCTTCTTCTTACCTGAGCTATGATTCATATGTTCCACCCACTTCTAATTTCTATTCTGCGAGATACGAACCTTATGCTCCATCCACCTCACCCTATTACAATAAGAGATATGATAGTTATGCCCCATCCACTTTGAATTCCTATGCTCTGAGTTACAAGCCTCAAGCCCCGCCTCCCAATGATCATGACTCGAGAAATAATGCTTCATATGCTCCCTATGCATCACATTTTCATAATCCGAACTATGATTATTATCCCTTTTCCCCTTTGTGCTATTGTAGTAAACATTATGAGACTCCCAAGTCCTAGAATTTAGGTAATGACCATCATGCTTCACATACCCCATCTTCATATAACCTGAGCTACGATCATTATTATTCCACATTCCTTTTTACCAATTACATTCAAGAGGCTAGTAATGAGGAGGTGAGAGTTGAGGTGAAGAACTTGAATGTGTGCGATTCCCCTCTTGTTATCGTTGATGATTTTATCGATGAAAATATGGGGGTGATGCCAATGGAGGTTTTTGTGGTGGATGATGATTTGAGCTTGTTGGCTCTCATCAAGGATAGGAGTGAGGTGGCGGGCTCGATGGGTTTAGATGAGTATGTTGATGCCCCTTTTCTGTTTCATGAAACTATATTAGTAAACGAGTACAAGGAGGTGTTGACTACGGAGATCTCCAGGGGCCATTGATGATTTGGGCATTATTACCTTATGTGATGAGGATAGAGATTAGGAGGAGAACTTGGAGGAGTATGCAATTTTTGAGCCTCTTTTACCACCACCTGATGCCTTATTGAATCTTTTGAATGAGGTGGTAGAAGAGCTTATTGAGATTGAGCCTGATGCCCTTTTCTTGTGCCCGGATAAGACTTTATGTGATTTTGAAAGTGTGCGGATGACGATCGTGGAGGTGCAAAAGTTTGTTGACCCATTCTGTTAATTATGAGCCCTTCTGCATTTTATTCATAAGAGCTTTGGTTCGCCCGGAGTCTGTTTTCGAGCCTTGTGATTTACTCCTGATATGTTGTGATTTAGTGTCTAGGGTCAACTACTCTCGTTTTTAACCTCTAAAGACCATAGAGGCTCGTGTCTTGGCTTATAAGGTTTCTTTGCCTATCATTCCGACATGTGAGCCCGTAGTTGTTGTAGAGTAGATCACAACACTCGAGCGGCTCGATGATGACTTCTTTTTCTAGATAGACATTTTCGTCCATCCTATAGTCAAGCATTTTGCTTTTTCTGTTCATTGTGCTGACCTCTTCATGGTGATCGATTATTCACATTTTTTGCCTCTCAAGTTAGTTGGAGCATTTGTTTCAACCTACTTATATACTGCTTAGCGTACCCGACTTTGTAAACTACTTCTCCATTTGGAATATACTAAGGCGTGGCACAAGCGTCAACTTTTCTTGGATCCCAGATAAAACTGTTCTATATAGGTCGTCGAGCTATAAATGCTAAATAAGCGCTTCTTGTGAGGCAACCCAAGCTATTGTTTTCTTTTACTCATTTTCGTAGTTTTTCTCCTTTGTCACTTTTCTTTGTTATTTTATTTACTTACCTTATTTGTTTCTTAGGATGGACGGTGCCATGATGGGAGACCCTTGATTTTATTGATCATTGAAGAATCGAAAGCTTTGCTCAAAGAAATTGTAAAATAATGACAAAAATACAGCTCGTGGCGTGTAGGCTCAGAAGCTCGTGGCTGTCAATGTGCACAGGCTGGCGCACCATATCAACACCTCTCGGCAATGCTCAACAACTCTTAGTAAGCAACCCACACAGGCTGGCACACAGTCGACGCACCTAGACTCGGCAGTACCAAGCGTAGGATGGCATGTATCTCCCAGCATCCTATAGGTGTTGATGGCCCATCGATGCCCCTGCGTGCACCAACTCTCGGCCACCTATCTCGGCCCTGGCTGGAGTTTATGGGGAAGAGCTGTGAACTAAAAGACTGTCTGACCCAAAAAAATTAAATAAAAATCCAAGAATTCAAAAACTATAGCTCCTCATTTGTTTTCTTTTTGATGGTTCTTCTTGCCTCTATCACCGCTGGACTTTATTTCATGCTCGAATCATCATCACAAGCGCAATTATAGGGACGTTTCTCTCTCCCTTAACTTTTACCGTATTTTATCTCTATTTATGTACAATGTGGGTATTTCATGGTTTATGTGTGTGGGCTGCGGGTGGGGTGATTTTGTCCTTGTTTAGTAATTTCTTTTGTATGCTTGTTTATGGATATGATTTGAGTCATGTGGATTGATATTGCTTGGAACCTTGATGAAGTGAGGTAGTTAAATGCTTTGGTTACATTATTTATACTTGTATTTGAAATTAGTGTAATTGTGGGGCATGAAGTATAGGGAACCTATGAAGTGTTTTAGCCTTATTCTATTCATGTAATTAATTCCGAGAGTTGAATACTCTCTACCATCCTTGTTCTCAGTTGCCCTCTATATAAATTTATGTGATTTTTTTTCCTTTGGAGATGTCAAACACTTTACGTTCTTATATAGAAATGTTGTAAGTTACAATTAGAAACAAGTGAATCCAAGAAATATTGTAAATATCATGCGCCTACGGGTACTCAAAAAAAGGAAGAGAAAGCTTTGCGAAAAAAAAAGAAGAAAAAAATTTAAAAGAACTAACCAAAAAAATATAAATAGTCAAGGATGCGTCTATAAATTCTTAAAGTTATGATTGTAATGAACGTGCAACTCTTGTATGTATTCTTTTATTTTAGATTTTATTGTTAAAGAGATTCGTAGATAATTGGGTTTGTTGGGTGCCGACTTAGTGGTTTGAGCGTTGATAGAACTTGGCCAAGGCATGTATAGGGGACTTGCATGAAGGGCAACTCGTTACTTTTAAGCGTCGGGAAGGGAGCCTAAATCTCTTATCTCAACATATTGGTGTCATACTTTAATCTAGTTTCCAATTAACTCAATGCATAACTCCTCGATCATTTGAATGTATTAGTCTTATGTTCACCGAGGGTTAGATTTTTCTTGTCTATGTCTAGTCTCAATTTTGCTTGAGGACAAGTAAAAAGTTAAGCGTGGGGGAGTTGATTTGTACATATTTGTGTATATTTTCCGTGTGATTTTTTGTATAATTTTCTTACGTGTTTTAGTTTGATTTTTGTTTTAATTTGTGTATTTTTCATTATTTTATATTTCCATAGCTTGTTTCATCATTTTAGTGTTTTCATGTTTTCTCCTAATTTGTGGTTTTTTATGTTATTTTATCTTTTTTGGTCAAATTTTATCAAAGTGGGCCTAGACCAAGCTCCAGAAACGAGCCTAGCTGATGAATTTAATAACAAGTGTCGACGAGTCTATGGTGCGATTATCATGTAGATACGACGAGAAATGCGGCGATCTACTTTGTTGGCATACATATTCGCTCGCTAGATGTTACAGTTGTAGTATTTTGATCATAACTCCTTGACCAGTCATTTTAATTGCTTCTATTCTATTTCATTGGAAACCTAAGGGTGAGATATACAACTTTCATGTTTACTGTTTAGCCCAGGTCGTATGTTAAGAATGGCAAAAGTCATTTGGAAGTGGAAACATCATGTTAAAATCCCAAATATGACAAGTCTTGGTGTGGAGGCCGTGACATTTTGCACATAATTTTATTTGATGTAATTCAAGTTTTATATGAAATCGAAGAGACGCGACTACATTTCATATGCAGACATCTAGAGCTAATTTGAAAGTTCAAAGCCTCAAAATGACGGCATAATTCAGACATTTAGAGCTAATTCTTAAGGCCGCAAGTGTGCACACTCGCGCCTGAGCTAAGTTTGATGTATGATATTCCTATATAATGAGGATTCTTCCTCATTATCAAATAACCTCTGCCTAATCTAAGTTTTAGTTCATTTTTTTATGTTTTTATATTAGTTTTTGCCCTCTTATATCTAGATTTCGTTTCAAGAATTTTATGTTGAATATTAGACTTTTCTTTATAAGTGATAAGCAAGTATTGAAGGTTTCTAGTTTATTTTTAGTAAACTTTTTCTATTAATTACCTTTAATTGCATTTAATTGCTTTTTGCATGCTTTTAATAATTTCTAAATCTACTCTTTTTCAATCAAGATTTAGACTTTCTTGTTATGTCACAAACAAGGATTATAGATCATGTTTTGGTTTTGAGTTTTCTTTCCTTTTTAATTGTCTTTATTGTATTTCAAATTTTCTTTTTACCAATTTTCTTAAAACCTAGATCTAGTCTTTGTTTCTTGTAATTTTACTTAAAGCTTTTAAATTTGTGGTTGAATTATGTTGGAGAAGTGATATCTCTTTCCAATTTTCCATTTGCTTTTCAAGTTTTATGTCTTTATTGCTTAATTTCATAATTAGGGTTCTTAATTACATTTTCTAGTTCTTGCTTTAATTATTTGCAATTTCACTTGATGATAGACTATATTTAGTTGGCCTAGGGCCTAGATGAGCTGAGAACCATCGATTGGAAAGTTATTGGGCAATTTAGTGTGCATATGTCAATTTGTACGGTTTTGTTTTGAAAATTAATTATTTGGCCAACTTTTAATTTTCTTTAGATGTTGATTGATTCCGAAGGAGATATCAACGTGGGATATAAAAACAAGTCAATATTGGGGTTGACAATCCCGAAATTGGGATTGACGATCCTGACTTATGCACATTAAATACTCCATAGATTACTTAATTGCTCGTGGAGATGAGTCTAATCCGCTACGCTCTTGCTTTTTATTGCTTTACAAACCTTGTCTTCTTTTAATTATATTTTAAATGACTTTTAAATGTTTTATTTTAAGTACTCATTGTAGTTTATAAATAAAACCTTTCAAACTTGGTGATTAGAGTATTTAGGTTTTAATTCCATAATCGATTGATCAAAAGCCTCCACTCGAATTTTCATTCCTCAAGAGACATGACCCAGGAAGATCTTGCCACACTACAGTCGACCTTGTTCTATCATGGAAGAGACGTAACTCACTTTTTAAACTTTAAAAAAGTAGTGCACGAATCGACCGATCAATGAGCGTCAAAAGTTCTTTCTTGAAATGGCATCTTGAAGAAAGAGGTCTACATAAAACATCGAGATTTTGTGGATCTACACTTCTCTGAGCATGTATATCGATTGAAGAAGGCATTATGCGAACTAAAAGAGACTTCACAATAGAGGTATAAATGCCTCATGCAGTTTCTACTAACCAAAGGACACAAAAGAGAAGGAGTGGACGAGATATTGTTTGTATGATAAACTACAAAAGATATCATCATCGCATAAATATACGTCAATAATTTTTATTGGGTCCCCATCACTACCAAGAATAGAAGAGTTTGTTGGGTTTATATCCAATGAATTCTAGATAAGTATGGTTGGTGAGCTCGTATACTTCCTTGGCTTACAGTTAAAATAATCAAAGGTAGGTATGTTTATTACTCAGAGTAAATATGCTTGAAATCTCTTTAAAAAGTCTGGTCTTTAAGGATAAAAATAGAATGAAACTCCCATGAGTCCAAGTGTGTTGTATTTGCTAATTTTTGTTTATAAATTTTGTGAGCTTTTCTGGGAATTTTGTAAAAATTGTATGAGATGAATAATATGAGATGACTTGGGGAGGAAGAGAGATAAAGAGAGAATAAAGAAGGAGAAAAAGTTGTAATTTTCTACTTAATGTTCTTCTTTAACTTCTCAAGCATAAATAGCTAAAGATAGGAGGGGACCAATACAACATGTCCCTTAAAAATTAAAACGACTTCAAATAAACAAATGCAGAAAGTGGGCTGCCATTAATTGTTAACAATTTGGGCTCACGACCTAGATGCTGTGCTAGCTTGGACCAAGCCTTCACCCGATCCGCTTGTGAGATAGTAACCCGATCCAGAACCGAATAAACCATCTCCCCCATTTCCTTTTCCAAAGCTTTCCGGGATCAGTTTTTTCCCAATTCCACAATTTGCCCTAATTTCCAAATTTTTAGCGATTCGTCTCCGATCCACGACAAAGTGTTAAACTTTCTCAAGATGACATTGGGTCACAAGTGGAGCCGAGTCTCTATTGATGATTAGTATTATATTTAAGTGCAAGTCAACTTGAACTTTGTTTCGGTGTTGGAATATGTTCTATGTACTAGGTGAATCTAAAAGAATCTCATCTCAAGACCGTCAAGGGAATTATTTGATATGTTAATGGAACAATGGATTTTGGGATTTGATATACTAGTGAAACTAATTTTAACCTTGCAGGCTTTTGTGATGCCTATAATGATGATGATATATATAATCAAAAAATCACACCTAGAAGGTGTCTTAGTTGCATGGCTCAATAAGAAACATAATAGTGTATCCCTTTCTACAGACAAAGTCGAGTTCATTGCAACAGGTAGTTGTTTTTTCAATCTTTTTGGATGAAAAAAAATGATGGTCGACTATAAAATTAATGTTTGAGTTGCCCTGTTATTCTGTGATAATATAAGTGCCATATATATTTCTAGAAATTATGCCTAACATTTTAGTACCAAACATATTAACATACGATTTCATTTCATTAGGGATTTGGTTGAGGAAGGGTTTGTTATTATTAAACACATTCAAACTGAACACCAAGTTGTTGATATTTTCACCAAACCTTTGATGCTAAACGATTTATTTTCTTCAGAAAATAATTAGAAGTTTGCATTATGTAATACTGTAAATACTCTATGTACTATATAAGTCTATCATCAAGCCTTATTTTATTTTCATTTTCTATTTTTTTTCTTCCCTCTTGTATTTTGTTGTTCGAATGGTTGAACTATGTCTATATTTATTCCTTGGTGTTCCAGAAATATACCACATAACTCATGTTTGTTAAATCAGAGAAGTGATACAATTTCAAATATTGTATTGTGAAAGCTGTCATTGCAACAAGAGCTACCTAAAAACAGAAAATGAAAAATGTATGATAAATACTAATAAGTTTTGTTTGATTATTATGTTCTTGGATGGAATAAAGATGCTAATAGCACCTGTTTAATTTTTTTTAATTACCAAATCTGAACTTTACTTTGTCAAAGGGTAGCCTTTTGACATCATTGCAGTTGTGCATCTAATGAAAATATTTGTAAAGACTTGGTTGTTGATCAACATCACTTTATCATAGGGTTGTCTTATTACACAATCGTAACTACGTACCTAATCAAATTATGTGTGTGTATCACCTTGTCAATCAACACATCATATTATCATATGTTAGCGTTCCAACTTATTAGCGGATGCGCACATAATGGAACTCGATGTGAAGATTGGTATCACTAATCAGAAGGCATCCTTATGGAATCTAGTGGTTGTGCACCTGATTAGAAACAATATGTTTGTTTAAACAATCCTAGTTAAATAAATCTAAGTTTGGTACATGAAGATCTGTGATATGTTTGAAAATTTAGATCTAAGGTGATTTCTCTTTGGGTCATGTACTTTTGACTATCACTCAAGCAGAACTTGAGTTTAGTTATACTTGGTGGAACAGTGTGGGACATTGTGTCTTGTGGTGATGCTATTCGAATAATAAAAAATTTCTTGCATATATACTTAGGTAATTCTGCATGCAATTTTATTTTATTTTTGTTATTAATTTATTTTTTATAAACATATATTGCATTCGATTTTCTCAAGTAGGTTTTTTTTGTTAAAGCAGCTTATTTTTTGGGAAAAATATTAATGATATTTGGTAATTTATTTTGGGCCTTTTCCATAAATAACTCAATAACCTTCTTCTTTTTTCTTATTGGATGGATATCGACGCAATATGTATAAAAGGTGTTGGGAGTTAATTTTGGATAATATTATTGGGAGGTTAGTTAGTTTTTTTTTTAATTTTTAATTTTTGAAAATAGCTTTTGAAGAGTCACACACAGACCCATTCATTATAAAGCAACAACCCCCACTGCAACCTCTCAACTCGAGAGGAAGAAAAATCTCAAGTCCAGTACCAGCAAATACAAACCACCACCACCTACTATACCACTAGTGGATATGCTCGCTATACTCCACTTTTAGTTGAGAAGGAAATCGCTCTCGATTTGGGGTGCCACTCTGAAAATCTAACTCTTAATCAATCTCCATCTATTAAACCCGAGGTGGATTCTGGGTCTTCAACCGAATCTGGTGGCCCTGCAATTGATCCTGACATTTCTTCGTAGCCATTAGTGCCAATGAGACTTGTGGCTAAAAAGCTAGTTGTTGTGCCTCAACACCAAAGTGTCTACTCTCTTTCAGCTAAAAATGGTAAATCCCCACACTTTAGTCTTGTTCGTTCAATGGATTTCCATCTTGGGGACGAGCATGACAATAATATGGAGGGCTTCAATGTCGGTATTGTTATTTCTCCCTAATTTTATTCTCAAAATTCTATTGAACGTTATGGGATTATTAAATTTGTGAAATTTTGGTGTGAGAAAACGTTGGACGTTGATATTTTGACTTGATTGAAATTAAGGTTATTGTTCGCATAATGATGGATACTCTTCCATTTTGTAAAAATATTTTTCTCAAATTTTATGTGAATCTCCCCACTGCATTTAATTATGGTAAGGTCTTTTGTTGTAAATGGATATGTGATTTTTCGCCTATTGTGATAAACAATTCTTTTGTTTTGTATGATGTCGAGGGATACTCCTTTGATGAGAATCTAGAAAATGTTGCCTCTGTTCTTAGAGGTGGAGATGTGACACTTTGGTCTACCAAATCCCAACTTACCCCTTGGATGCTTTCTCTGGAGTTCAACCCGTTCCACTAGATTCGAATGACGAATTGGACTACCACATCTAATAAATCCTATATCTCTATTTAACATATGGTGTTTTCATATAATCTGGTCGTGGACAAGCTAATTGACTATGGCTATCACGTCTTTCATTTTGTATCTCACATTACAGAAATTTTATACCCCTCATGACTACTCTCTTATCTGGTCAATTATTCAGGATTAAGGAGTTAATCTAAACCTCAAGAAAGATGACACCCTTGGCCTTATCCTTGTATGCACCGTGATGCTACAAATATTATTGGAACTTCCACTCATATCCTTATACCTGTGTTCCACCAGCGGAAGAAGCATTGCTTCTCGTTGTTGTTATAGTGGATAATAATTATCCTTTATTTTGTATAAAGACAACAAGGTCATTGGTGAAATGGCTATTCTGCAGGCTAAAAATGTCTATCTTCACAAGTGATTCTGCACCTTGAGTCTGTAGTTTTTGCTACCTTGCCTTTTAGATCATGGAAGGGGGAGAAGAACAAGGCAAATGCACGTGTCAAGGGCAAGAGAAAGCTAAATGGAAGTGTCGAAGGCAAATAAAAAAAAAGTGCTACTATTGAGAAGGAAGTGCTCGAAGAAGAACTTGAATTGGACGAAGATGCTGATGAAGATGAAGACAATGAGAAGGGCAAGGAGGATGATGATGACATAGTTGATTGATTGGTTCAGGGGGTGTGTTTTTATGAAATGGTCGATTTTTCTAAGGGAGACAATTTTTAATTTGGGCATGCATAAAAACTATATTGGATGGTTTATGATAGTTTTGCATGTTTTTGTCTATACATTGCCCATTTGAACATCTTGTCTGCATGAGTTGGTTGAAAATTCAACTAAGGAGATGCTTGGTGAATTTGTTGGGAATGAGAATAAGAATGGGTTTGATTGTGGAGGTTAATGGGTTTGATAACCCCCATTTGTGGGGGGTATGGCTTAATACCAAAAATTGGGCAATCAGACCCATGGTGGTTTAGTTACCAACCACCACTTTAATTCCCTTTCCCATTCCCCACTCCCTAAACCCACCAACCAAGCATCCCCTAAATTGCTTTGCAGGTTTTTGATCAGAAGCTAAAGAGGGAGATTGTAAATATATGGATATTTACACAATTGATCGCAAATAATTTATGTCCTGGTGCAATGTATTGACAAAATACTTTCCTTTTATATTCTTACTGGACTAATAACCCGATTCAATGGGATTCTACCTCTTGAATTGATTGTTATTTCAAGTTGCACGATATTAATTGATACCAATTGAAGTATCAACAAGATCATAAGTAAAAAATGAAAAGAAGGAAAGAAGATCTTGGCAATTAAGAAAGGAAACAATCAAGAGAGATAAAGAAAGAGGAGGATCATATCAATTAATCAAGTTATGAAAGATATTTAAAGATTCATTCCATAAAAATATTAGCTCTCCGGGCATTTTAAATATCCTTTGTTTGTGTATTGTAATAATACACTTTTAATTGAGAGGAGAAGGGGAAGTATTATAATGCTAGTTTATAGATGATTGAGATTGTTTATTCAATGTTAAGTTTTTGTAAATTAAAGAAAAATCATGTATTAATCAATAAGAAGTTGATAACATCACATTGAAGGGAGTTCAATTTGTCAACCGGAAGGAATTCGATGTATTAGTCTACCAGTGGAAAGTTGATGGAAGTATTAATTAAGCAAAGTTACAAGTAGGTTAATATAGGAATGGAGTCTTTATGTGGACTTGTATGATATATGTGTGTTAATTAATAAAATCCATGAAGAAAGAGGGAGTTTTTCCTTGTTAAATTTATTGTGTTCATTTTAGTTGCTACTTATGTTTATTATTCCACTTATACATGCTTAGTAGCATATGTAACAGTATAAGAATGATCATCATTCAAAAATGGTTAATTATGTAATTAATTTATTATTTAGAAACTTCATGAATACTAAGTAATTCAAGGCCACACTCTTGTCAGACCGGACTAACGGATCATCCGTCAGTCCAGAACTTCATAATTAGTACATAATAGTACAAAAACTAATATACCATAGTTTAAAAACCAATACAACATAGTACCACCAATACATCATAGTAACGGGTAAGAGATTATGAAAAACCAATACATCCAAGTACCAAATCTAATACATCATAGAATCAATACATGATAATATCAGGTCAAATGTCCTAACTAGTCATGACCCATCAATCTGGTCTGACACAACTGTTTGCCAGTAATCTATTACTTAGGGGTCAAAGTTTTTAAAGGAAGATTCTATCTCCATATAGTTTACTTATATAAATCTATAATAATTAGGAAATACATTTATATTTACCGATGTTACTAGTAGGTGAAGTTACACACCAATAAAGAAGAAAGAAAATCAATTGATATGGAATATCAAATTCCAACATATAGAATTTTAAATTTTTCAAGAATCAGAGATGGATTAGAAAAGCTTCAAATATGAGAAGTTTGTGTTTCTACACAAAAATAAAAGAGTCCTATAAAATCCGAATATTATTCAAATATGGTAGAGAAGAAAGAAACATAATCTATTTATTAGGATTGCAGTGGGTTTACAAGGAACAATTCGACAAGAAAAGAAAAACCCTAATACGGAAAGTTTTGTATTCCTACATAAAGACTCTAGAAGGTGACACATGATAATCTCCATATTAGACCTAGTAATAGTAAAAGGAAACTGTGTCCTACGAGTATGTTCCATCAACGAAGACTTGGACAACAAGAAGTCAATTGCCTTGTTGGACGCGTTTTCTTACTGAGACTGACATAATTGTGTGTGTGTGTGTGTGTATATATATATATATATATATATATATATATATATATATATAGGTCTTAGGGTCTTATTGTTTACAAAATGAGTTTTATATATACAGATCATATCATAGAAATATCAAAAACTTATTTTCTATTTTATTTCATAGCTGGATTTAAGGTTTGAGTCAACGTCTCTACATCGCTGGAATATTGAATAAGATTTATTTTATTAATTTGGTGCTTTAGACAAACATCTTTTTAGCTTATGAGGGAGTCCATTGAGTATTGTAGAAGTCAATGTGTTGACTGGAAATTAGTTAGAATAGTTGATAATCTGATGGTTCGTCAAGAAGAAGTCTTATTTATGTAACTCCAAGCTGTGCGTGTGGGATACTTCTCCATGGACAAACACTTGTTATTATTTATTTCTTCCACTTTATTTTATGTAACTATATATAATGTTATTTCTATGCAATATATTTTGAAGCCACTCTGATATTTCAATTGATATCTGAATAGGTTTCAGTTGTTTCATTTTTCAAGATAAAGATCAAGTGGGTTGATTGGGGTGGCAAAAATGATCCATGATTCGATACGAAAGGTTCAAATTATTCCTATCATCAAAGATCTAGAACAAGGTGCTTGATAGACCATCCAGTGTAGATGGTCGTGTCCCTACATTAAAGATGCTACTACAAAAGAAGTTGTTCCAAAACCTCAAGATCAATGGAATAACTTGAATAAATCAATTGAAAAGGTGAACTACTTTGCTCTATATTCTACTTATATGGTTATGGATTAAACTCATCATAAGATAGTGTTCAGGTGCACAAGTGCTTAAGAAGCATGGTAAATTCTTGAACGATAATTCGAAGGTACAAATTTTGTCAAGTTTTCCAAACTTCAAGAAGTTACTACTACCTTTTATGATATTTGAATGAAGAAAGATGAGAAGATCGAGATATACTATGCTAGACTTTGTTATTTTTTTAACTAAAGCATTTATGCTTGGTGAAGAGATTTCAGAAACTAGACAAGTACAAAAGAATGAGGACTCTTCCTTAAGAGATTTCATGAAAAGACCATGTCTTGATGATCTACTTGAAAATCTTTGAACAATTGAGATCAACAATGGATATGATATCATGAAGAGCGGGGGTATGGGTATTGCATTTAAGACCCTTGTTCCTACATCATATAATGAAGAGCATGGAGAGGATCAACTTGAGGATGCTGATCTTGATGAGGCTATGACTCGCATTAAGAAGGTCAATAGGAAACTACTGAAGAAGAAGAAGAAGAAGAAGAAGAAGAAGAAGAAGAAGAAGAAGAAGAAGAAGAACTATCAGGCTAGTGAGTTAATTGAGTCCAATAGAAATGTTAATTGACCAAACAACAATAAATGTAGAAACATCTCTAAATCAAAGAATGAAAGTCAGAAGATTCTGTGTTGGGAATGTGAAGGAGCGGGACTCTTCTAATCTGAATGTTCTAACTTTCTCAAAAAGAATAAATCTTTCAAGGCAACATGGAGTGACTCCGATGGAGAAGAACAAGATGATGAAGCAACACAACATACAAGCAATAAAGCAATTATTTCTCACGATAAATTAGTTTGCCTTACAACAACTGATGTTGTTTATGATTCTGAAAAGGTATAAATTTGATTTAATTTAAATGTGTTTGTGATTATGATTTTTCTTAATGATGTTGTCACAAATACAAGTGTTGAGAATATTTTGATGCATACATTATCAATCAAAAAGTGTATTCAGTCAAAAAACAAGGTCAATGAGCTGAAGATGTTACAACATCAATTTGAAGAGAATGAAAACGAAGTTGCTTGCTTGAAAGGAGAAGTCCTGAACCTATGTGAAGAGAACATTAAGCTGAATGACATGTTGAATTCTACCTTTGTTCTCACCAAGGATTAAGGAGTTAATTTACATGAAGATACTTAAAAACTAACCATCTGGAGCACAAAAGAAGCTGTACAGATAGGTATGCACTACTACAGAAACAGATTTCTAAGGCTGTTAATTAAAGGCAGTTTATTGAAAACCGCCTTAAAAATACTTTTAACTTTTAACGGCGGTTGTGGCTAAAACCGCCGTTAAAAATGTAATTTTACGGCTGTTCCCTCAAAACCGACGTTAAAATTGGATATCAGCTGATTTTAACGGCGGTTCAATATGAACCGCCGTAAAAGTGACACATTTTACGGCRGTTTTTTAACAACCGCCGTAAAAACTGGAGGCYRGYTTAWTTTAACRTCGGTTCACAAAMAACCGCCGTAAAAACTTAGACATTCTACGGTGGGTATATGATAATAACCGTAAAACTCACACATTCTACGGCAGTTATATAAGAACCACCGTAGAATGTGATATCATCATTTAACGGTGGTTCTACTAGAACCGCAGTAAAAAGTAGTCCGCCATGTCATCAATCCTCGTCTTGCTCAAGCAAGTTATTTCAACCGTTGATCCGTGTCTCATCCGACGATCTGCATTAAATATTAAACTAAAAAAATAATAAATGTTAAACTAAAGAAATGATAAATATAAATTAAAAAAAACAATTCGAAGTGCAATTTCACTCTCTCCTCCATGGGATCTGCAACTAAAACCTCAATTTCTCGTTCAATTTCACTCCGCCGCAATGGGTCTGGTGGCCGAAGAGCTCCAATTCCTCAGCATCCCCGACATCCTCAAGGAATCAATCTCAATTCCCCAAAACCTTCTACCACATAACCCTAACCCTAATTTTCCCCCTTTCCTTTGCCATCTTATCCCACTCGCTCTTCACCCACCCCATCATCGCCCAGCTCCAATCCGCCTCCTCCGTCTCCTCCACCGACTGGTCCAAGATCTTCACCTTCCAGTTCTGCTACCTCATCTTCCTCTTCGCCTTCTCCCTCCTCTCCACCGCCGCCGTCGTCTTCACCGTCGCCTCGCTCTACACCTCCCAGCCCGTCTCGTTCACCTCTACCATCGCCACCATCCCCAGTGTCTTCAAGAGCCTCTTCATCACCTTCCTATGGGTCTCCCTGCTGATGGTCGCCTACAACATCGTCTTCCTAGGGTTTCTCGTGCTCCTCATCATCGCCATTGACTTGCAGAGCGTTTTCCTCTTCATATTCTCAGTTGTGGTGAGTTTCATCTTATTTCTAGGGGTGCATCTGTACATAAGCGCCCTGTGGCATCTCGTGAGAGTGGTTTCTGTTCTCGAGCCCCTTTACGGGTTTCCAGCTATGAAAAAGATCTATGAATTGTTGAGTGGGAAAACCCAGACCGGGTCTTTCACCGTGTTCGTGTACATGGCTGCTTGTGGGATGATCAATGGGTTCTTCGGTTCGGTTGTGGTGCACGGAGGGGACGATTATGGGGTTATGATGAGGATTGTAGTCGGTGGGTTTCTTGTTGGCGTATTAGTGATTGTGAATTTGGTTGGGCTCTTGCTGCAGAGTGTTTTCTATTACATTTTCAAGAGCTATCATCATCAAGGGATCGATAAGAGCGCGTTATATGATCATCTGGGTGGATATCTTGGCAAATATGTGCCTCTTAAGAGCAGCATTCAGATGAAGAATATGGATGTCTGATGATATTGAGGTTGGTAAATTTCTTACTTGGGGAAAAACAGTGTAAAGTTGGAAACTTTTTTTAAAATTGAGGGTGTTTGTCTCTGTGATTCATCTTTTTTTTTTTCCTGTGGAAAACTGAGGTTGTCCTTAATCTTATTTCTTGTTGTGATCCTTCTTATTACCATTTATATTCTTTGATGCTGAATGACATGATAGACCACCCTTTATTTGTTGTGGTAAGGTTGACTTTCTTTGGTTTTCTAAGTTGCTTAGAGGAAAGAGGGAAAAAGGTCAGCATTAATTTCGTGTTTGTTTCTTAGTTAGGCTATAACTAACTTATCTACTTTGAAAAGTGTCGATGTGGTACGTATGAGCATAAATAAGCCTTTGATTTGTGGAGCATTGAATTTCTATGAAAATTGGGTGTTGTGTTTTTTGTTCTTAATGTCTGTATGTGTATAGGTTCATAGGTTCATGTGCATTATTTTCTTTTCTCTGTCAATTTGTTCGATGGATCCAGTTTTCGTTGAGATTAACATTGAATGGCCTCTGTATAGATTGATAGGATTAGTTTGCTTAACAACCAAAGTTTTTTCCGTAATAATGGCAAATAACTAGGAATGCTCGTCTCGTCTGTTTAATTATGCGATTTGCGGGTTGGATTTATTTTAGTAGGGGAAAATGACTGGTTAAATTTCAGGTACCTTATCACTTTGCCAAAATACAATAAAATCCTCAAAACACAATATTTATTATTTAAACTTGGAAATAACAGTTACACAAAGTTGGAAATATTAGACTATTACTAGTTGTTGTCTGACTTCATAGTCTTTGTAACAGTGCCTGTGATAGTGGGACATTGAGCGAGGACAAGAAAATGGAAGATCGTTTATTGCCAGGGTGCACCGTTCATCGGTGGGGCCAGAACTATCATGTCCGATAACGACTACTTATCCAACTCATATCCCACACTTGGACTCGTAACCTATGTCAGTTACGACGATGGTCTAAATATCAACGACTACATAAATTCCACAAGGTGCATTTTGATTCATCAAAATATATATTGTTTTGGAGATTGATTATTGTATCTATTTTGTAAATTTTCCTTTTTCTTTTTTTTTTTCCAGTTATAGTTCCCCACTAGATGTTATATTCAAATCAGCTAGTGTCAATGTGACTGACCCAATTATAGCTCGTTTTTCATCTAGAGGACCTCAAGAATTAACCCCTAACATACTCAAGGTAACATCAGAATCAGATATATCTTTCTATTAATTAAATTCCATTTTATTTTTTGTTTTGGTCATTATCAATAAGTTTGAAATGTAAACAGCGTGATATCGCTGCCCCCGGAATCGACATATTGGCGGCTTTCACGAAATTCACCACGATGACCGGATCGGGCAGTGATAAAAGAGTGGTGAAATACAATGTTGAGTCCGGAAATTCAATGGCTACGCCTCATGTTTCGGGGTCCGTTCCCTACGTCAAAACTTACCATCTTAGGTGGTCGCCGGCCGCCATTAAATCTTCCCTAAAGACCACTTGCAAGAGAAACTGATGTTTGAGATACATATTCTTGTTTGCTTTTTTATGTTTCAGTTTTGTGTAAATTGTTGCAAGTTTTTTGAAAAATATAAAAGAACAATTGTGCAAATCAAATTTATATTATTTTATTTTCTTCTACAGGTATTATGAACCTAATCTAGAGAAAATCAATTCAGTTCTTGCCTTACTAGGGCCATTCAGCGTATACAATTATCAAAGGTACGAATATATTTGTTCCGTGTATTATTCATGCGGCAATAGATATATAATGTCTTATTTTATAAGAAGATGGACATATATGTTATATGTACGATCGATATTACACCGAGAGTATTACACTATTTATTTATTGCATATAAATAAATATTTAAATTGTCAATATAATAT
Organism: Phtheirospermum japonicum; assembly: GCA_014905375.1. NCBI lineage: Eukaryota > Viridiplantae > Streptophyta > Magnoliopsida > Lamiales > Orobanchaceae > Phtheirospermum > Phtheirospermum japonicum. The sequence continues at coordinate 1,920,529 of BMAC01000108.1, forward strand.
TTGGGTGAAGAATTTGTAATTTAATTTATAAAGAATCTGATTATAATAGAGAAAATATCATTTTAATTTTCGTGCTTTTTTAATCTTAGGCGATTGCCTTTTGGATTGTGTGCATGTGTTATGTATAATAGCCTATATGACAAAGTTTATTTATTAGCTCATGTAGAGTCGATCTATGTATCCAAGTGTGTTCCTATTCCATGCACGATTAGGGTTTTTCTATAATACTCTTGGAGTAATAGTGTAATTATGCTTGTCGATTTCTTGATCATCAGAAGAAAATATAGTTTTGGAACAATCAATTAGCAGTATTATATTATTCTTATTTCTTGTTAGTTTATGTTATTTTGAAATCTCGTAACAGAAACTAGTCCAACCTGTGAACGTTCTTAACCTTGGAGTAGGTGTAGCTTTTAAAAATCCCCATAAGAATTTGAATATATAATTTATGTTCTTTTTATCTCTCTCTCTCTCTCTCTCTTTTTTTTCTTTTCAAATCGATAGAACTTATATTAATATTAATAACTCGTTACAATACGAAAACAAAAGACCTGAGAAACGCAGATATTGGCTAATAATTAGTTGTGGCTATATTTGTCATCTCTCGTGTGTGCGCGTATATATAATGTTGCTGAGATGATAAGTCTATATTATTATTATTATTATGATTTCATCTAATGGTCGTATTTCATGTACCAATTACTAACAAGTTTATTTGTAATGTGTTGAAGGCGATCCCCATGGAGTTTTGGAACAGTTTCATCAGTGGGACGCCATTTGCATGATGCAGGGAGGCGGTCATAACGCAAGGTGAAAGGTCATGGACGGTTGGGGATAGAACTAAGGTAGGGTGCCATTCGCTGTAGGAAGGGTGCAGAGAGTTCCTTGAGAAGCTTGACGTTCGCGAAGGTATGCTCGTGAAGTTACGTTCCTATTTTGCCCTTCCAGCTTCAGATTGGGCCATAGATGGTGTTAGTTAGTAGAAATGCAATGTTCCTTGGAACTATTAATGTTTTTGTAGTAAGATATATGATAATAGTTTCAGTTTAATTAGTAAATAGAAACTAATTGTTGTCTTTACTTTTTACTTGTTTAGAGATCTCTTGGACGTATGTAGTATTAAGCATTTCAAGAACTGGATTGATATTTTTATTAGTCATTTAAGTTCATATAATGTGTATAATGGTTGGAATAGCAGAGGTTTTCTGATGTTTTCTTGATTAATATGTATATTTTGGTGCACCTCTTTCATTTCTTTTTTTTTTAATAATTTTTTACTACTTTATAGAAGGTATTTTTAAAAAACCGCCGTGAATTGTCCGTTCTAGAAAACAAACTTTCTAGAAGGTATTTTTTAATAACCGCCGTAGAATCCACCGCCGTTGTTTTTTAAGGCGGTTCTTAAACCGCCGTAAAAAGCATCACTTTCTACGGCGGTTCACGAAAAACCACCGTAAAAAGCCTCACTTTCTACGGCGAATTTAGAACAACCGCCGTAAAAATTTACGGTGGTGGATTTAAGGGTGGTTCCAAAACCGCCGTAAAATAATCAGAGGTAGGTATGTTTATTACTCAAAGTAAATATGCTAGAAATCTCTTTAAGAAGTCTGGTCTTTAAGGAGAAAAATAGAATGAAACTCCCATGAGTCCAATTGTGTTGTATCTGCTAGTTTTTGTTTATAAATTTTGTGAGATTTTCTGGGAATTTTGTAAAAGTTGTATGAGATGAATAATATGAGATGACTTGGGGAGGAAGAGAGATAAAGAGAGAATAAAGAAGGAGGGAAATTTGTAATTTTCTGCTTAATGTTCTTCTTTCATTTCTCAAGCATAAATATCTAAAGATAGGAGGGGACTGATCGAAAAATTCTTAGCACTCTAAGAAATCTTCTCCGCAATAGTACGAAGTCGATTGTAGAGCGGTAAGTTTTCCCGAGTCGTGTCTCTCGAGGATAGATATTATCGGCGGTCGGTGTTTTACTCAATCTCTTGTTAATCTAAATTAAACTAATCTACTCCTAAGAAAGCATTAATTATTGAGTGGATTTTGATGTTTATGCTAAAACTTGAATTTAAAAGGAGACTTTAATTAAAAATGATTGAAATAAAAATAATGAAAATGAGGGTTTAGGGTGTTCGGTTCGTCTCCACGATCAATCGGTTTTCGCCAAGCACTTAATCCACAATTCGGGGTTGTCAATCCCAAATGTCGATCAAGTATTGGGGTCTTCAATCCCGAGCCTCAACAAAATCCGATTAATGGTTCTAAACGAACCTAAAACCTAAACCCATAATTTCTAAACTAATTGCATCAAATACGAATTAAAGATTGCTTGAAAGTGATTAAATCTTAATGACATTAATTAAAACTAATTAAAACCTTACATAAATTAAAATCTACTAAACTAAGAAGGCTTGCAAATTGAAAAAGGAAAAAGGAGGGAAATGAAAAGATTGAAATTGAAAGTGGACAAAAGCATTAAATTAAAGGGAAAATTGTCAAATAGTACCCCAAGTGGAGGTCCATTTGTCAATTAGTCCTCCATCCAATTTTAAGTCAAATAGTACCTACTTTTTGCCAAATAGTCCAAAATTGTGATATGAATACAATACCCTTACTATTAAAATAACTAATAATAATAATAATAATAATAATAATAATAATAATGATAATAATAATAATAATAAAATGGGTCCACCACCTGCTGCCACCACACTGCGGCCACCCGGTCGCCGGAAAATTTTTCGGCGAGAATTTTTTTTTGCCCATCTAATATAAAGTTAGCCGCCGGCCGCCACCCGCCGCCGCCTGACGGCCGGAAAATTTTTCGGCCGCCGGAATTTTTTTTCCGATCACATTTTTTTTTTCTGATCATCTGGAAATGTTTTCCGTCTGCCGGAATTTATTTTCGGCGTTTTTTTTTTTTTTTTCTGCCCAAAATTTCTTACTGTATGTCTTCCGAATTTCTTACTACATGTCCATGGAGTCAGTGCAGTCAGGTTTTTTTCAACCCAGATATTTTTCTTACTATATGTCTTGATTTCTTACTATATGTATGTATTTCTTACTATATGTGCAAACATTTCTTACTATATGTCCAATATTTTTTACTTAATGTCCAAAAAATAATTCTT
>BMAC01000108.1:1923688-1958126 GCA_014905375.1 Phtheirospermum japonicum
TGTCAGTCGATTGACTGCTCGGCAGAAAGTTTGGCTGTTCGAAGCTGAAAGCAGTCGATAGACTGCCTTTCAGTCGATAGACTGACAGTCGGTCGACTGCCACTTCTAGTCTATCGACTGAAACACTGAGGATGTGTGATTTTGGCAGAGAAAAAAGACCATTTTGCCCCTTATCTGCCCATATATGATTCCCACCCATTATCCACAATAAAACAACTCTCCTTGGTAGTTTTGGACCTAGTTCCATCTCCTCCAAGCATTTCCTTTCTCTTGCAATTTAAAACCCTAGCTTAATTCTTAGCTTATGTAGTTTAGTTATCTTAGTAGTTAGGTTAGTTTTAATTGGCAAGTGTTGGAGAGGGTGACAATCTCCTATACTTGTTGCTCCTTGTTGTATTGAAGATTTGGATTTGCTCTTGTGGATGTAATTTAGTTTTGAAACTTTGGTGTTCAATTCAAGTTGGTAGTGTTTCTTCCCTTACTTTCTTGTGTTGTTATTGTTGTTGTTGTTCTTGTTGTTCTTGTTAGGTTAAAATTTTTATGTTGGTTATTTGGTTTTAGATTATGTTGTCTTTCTTAACATTTCAATTCTTGAGTGTTTGGTTATGTTGCTTTTGTTATTTTTCTCTTCTTGCAAACTCCATTGATACATCCCTCTTTCAAGCTTTTTACTCTTTTTAGCTAAGCAAACTTTAGGTAGATAAAAGCCAAATGAGACTTTCTTCTTTGGTGAACTTGACTTTCTTTTAATTTAGGGGCAATTGCCAAATACTACCTAGGAAAAAATATTTTTGTCAAATACTAGGACTAATTATACAAAATGTCAAATAGTCCAACCACAAATATACAATTACAAGGTTACTCCTAATAATAATAATAATAATATAATAATAATAATATCAATAAATAATACACCACCACCTCCCGCCGGCCACCCCCACCGCCGCTGCTGCTGTCCGGCCGCCGGAAAATTTTTTCCGGCGATTTTTTTTTTTTTGCACGGGAAATATAAAGTTAGAAATCTCACTATAAAGGAAGAAATTTTTAATAAGAAATTTTCTTACTTTTTCATACATAAATTATGAGATTTTCACTATAAAGATTTTTCTTTTTTTTTTTGAACATAAATTAAAAATATCTTTATTTTAGAAAATAAAGTAAGAGATTTCACTATAAAATAAGAACTTTTCTTAATTTTTCGAATATAAAATAACAAACTTTCTTACTTTAAAGGATATAAAGTAAGAAACTTTATTAATTTTTTGAACATAAAGTATGAAAATTTCACTATAAAATAATAATATATAATTTCTATTAAATAAGAAAATACATAATAATAATTTGCTATTAAGAAAGAATTTTTTTTCTCTATTTTTTTGTCAAAGCAAAAGTGTGTAATAAGTAAAAAAAAAGTAATAAGTAAAAAATACATAACAAAATTTGCACATCAAAGCAAGAAACTTTTGCAATCAAATAAAATACTTTTTGTCATCAAATATGAATTTTTGGACATTAAATAAAAAACCTGTTACATATAGTAAGAAATTCGGACATATAGTAAGAATTATTTTTTGGACATTAAGTAAAAAATATTGGACATATAGTAAGAAATGTTTGCACATATAGTAAGAAATACATACATATAGTAAGAAATCAAGACATATAGTAAGAAAAATATCTGGGTTGAAAAAAACCTGACTGCACTGACTCCATGGACATGTAGTAAGAAATTCGGAAGACATACAGTAAGAAATTTTGGGCAGAAAAAAAAAAAAAAAACGCCGAAAATAAATTCCGGCAGACGGAAAACATTTCCAGATGATCAGAAAAAAAAAATGTGATTGTCAGTCGATTGACTGCTCGGCAGAAAGTTTGGCTGTTCGAAGCTGAAAGCAGTCGATAGACTGCCTTTCAGGTCGATAGACTGACAGTCGGTCGACTGCCACTTCTAGTCTATCGACTGAAACACTGAGGATGTGTGATTTTGGCAGAGAAAAAAGACCATTTTGCCCCTTATTCTGCCCATATATGATTCCCACCCATTATCCACAATAAAACAACTCTCCTTGGTAGTTTTGGACCTAGTTCCATCTCCTCCAAGCATTTCCTTTCTCTTGCAATTTAAAACCCTAGCTTAATTCTTAGCTTATGTAGTTTAGTTATCTTAGTAGTTAGGTTAGTTTTAATTGGCAAGTGTTGGAGAGGGTGACAATCTCCTATACTTGTTGCTCCTTGTTGTATTGAAGATTTGGATTTGCTCTTGTGGATGTAATTTAGTTTTGAAACTTTGGTGTTCAATTCAAGTTGGTAGTGTTTCTTCCCTTACTTTCTTGTGTTGTTATTGTTGTTGTTGTTCTTGTTGTTCTTGTTAGGTTAAAATTTTTATGTTGGTTATTTGGTTTTAGATTATGTTGTCTTTCTTAACATTTCAATTCTTGAGTGTTTGGTTATGTTGCTTTTGTTATTTTTCTCTTCTTGCAAACTCCATTGATACATCCCTCTTTCAAGCTTTTTACTCTTTTTAGCTAAGCAAACTTTAGGTAGATAAAAGCCAAATGAGACTTTCTTCTTTGGTGAACTTGACTTTCTTTTAATTTAGGGGCAATTGCCAAATACTACCTAGGAAAAAATATTTTTGTCAAATACTAGGACTAATTATACAAAATGTCAAATAGTCCAACCACAAATATACAATTACAAGGTTACTCCTAATAATAATAATAATAATATAATAATAATAATATCAATAAATAATACACCACCACCTCCCGCCGGCCACCCCCACCGCCGCTGCTGCTGTCCGGCCGCCGGAAAATTTTTTCCGGCGATTTTTTTTTTTTTGCACGGGAAATATAAAGTTAGAAATCTCACTATAAAGGAAGAAATTTTTAATAAGAAATTTTCTTACTTTTTCATACATAAATTATGAGATTTTCACTATAAAGATTTTTTTTTTTTTTTTGAACATAAATTAAAAATATCTTTATTTTAGAAAATAAAGTAAGAGATTTCACTATAAAATAAGAACTTTTCTTAATTTTTCGAATATAAAATAACAAACTTTCTTACTTTAAAGGATATAAAGTAAGAAACTTTATTAATTTTTTGAACATAAAGTATGAAAATTTCACTATAAAATAATAATATATAATTTCTATTAAATAAGAAAATACATAATAATAATTTGCTATTAAGAAAGAATTTTTTTTCTCTATTTTTTTGTCAAAGCAAAAGTGTGTAATAAGTAAAAAAAAAGTAATAAGTAAAAAATACATAACAAAATTTGCACATCAAAGCAAGAAACTTTTGCAATCAAATAAAATACTTTTTGTCATCAAATATGAATTTTTTGGACATTAAATAAAAAACCTGTTACATATAGTAAAGAAATTCGGACATATAGTAAGAATTATTTTTTGGACATTAAGTAAAAAATATTGGACATATAGTAAGAAATGTTTGCACATATAGTAAGAAATACATACATATAGTAAGAAATCAAGACATATAGTAAGAAAAATATCTGGGTTGAAAAAAACCTGACTGCACTGACTCCATGGACATGTAGTAAGAAATTCGGAAGACATACAGTAAGAAATTTTGGGCAGAAAAAAAAAAAAAAAACGCCGAAAATAAATTCCGGCAGACGGAAAACATTTCCAGATGATCAGAAAAAAAAAATGTGATACTCCTAATAACCATAAATACAAGCAAAACACATGCAAACGCAACACAAAAAGGTAACAAAAATGCGTACAAAAAAGTACAAATCAGGGACCAATACAACATGTCCCTTAATCCATAAAACCCGGAAAATTAAAACGACTTCAAATAAAACAAATGCACAAAGTGGGCTGCCATTAATTATAAACAATTTGGGCTCCAGCCTAGATGCTGTGCTAGCTTGGACCAAGCCTTCACCCGATCCGCTTGTGAGCTGGTAACCCGATGCAGAACCGAATAAACCATTTCCACATTTCCTTTTCCAAAGCTTGCCCAGATCAGTTTTTTCCCCATTCCACAATTTGCCCTAATTTCCAAATTTCTAGCGATTCGCCTCCGATCCATGACAAAGTGTTAAACTTTCTCGAGATGACACTGGATCACAAGTGGAGCCGAGTCTCTATTGATGATTAGTAGTTTATTATCTTTAAGTTCAAGTCAACTTGAACTTTGTTTCGGTGTTGGAATATGTTCTATGTACTAGGTGAATCCAAAAGAATCTCATCTCAAGACCGTCAAGGGAATTATTTGATATGTTAGTGGAACAATAGATTTAGGGATTTGATATACCAGTGAAACTAATTTTAACCTTGCAGGCTTTTGTGATGCCTATAATGATGATGATATATATAATCAAAAAATCACATCTGGAGGGTGTCTTAATTTCATGGCTCAATAAGAAACATAATCGTGTATCCCTTTATACAGCCAAAGTCGAGTTCATTGCAACAGGTTGTTGTTTTTTTCAATCTTTTTGGATGAAAAAAATGATGGTCGACTATAAAATTAATGTTCGAGTAGCCCTGTTATTCTGTGATAATATAAGTGCCATATATATTTCTAGAAATTATGCCTAACATTCTAGTACCAAACATATTAACATACAATTTCATGTCATTAGGGATTTGGTTGAGGAAGGGTTTGTTATTATTAAACACATTCAAACTGAACACCAAATTATTGATATTTTCATTAAACCTTTAATGCTAAACGATTTATTTTATTCGGAAAATAATTAGAAGTTTGCATTATGTAATACTATATAAGTCTATCATCAAGCCTTATTTTATTTTCATTTTCTATTTTTTTTCTTCCCTCTTGCATTTTGTTGTTCGAATGGTTGAACTATGTCTACATTTATCCTTGGTGTTCCAAAAATATACCACTGAACTCATGTTTGTTAAATCAGAGAAGAGCTACAATTTCAAATATTAAATTGTGAAAGCTGTCATTGCAACAAGAGCTATCTAAAAATAGAAAATGCAAAATGTATGATAAATACTAACAAGTTTTGTTCGAAAATTATGTTCTTGGATGGAATAAGGATGCTAATAGCACCTATTTAATTTTTCTTTAATTATCAAATCTGAACTTTACTTTGTCAAAGGGTAGCCTTTTGACATCATTGCAGTTGTGCATCTAATGAAAATATTTGTAAAGACTTGGTTGTTGATCAACATCACTTTATCATAGGGTTGTCTTATTTCACAATCGCGATTGCGTACCTAATCAAATTATGTGTGTATATCACCTTGTCAATCAACACATCATATTGTCATATGTTAGTGTTCCAACTAATTAGCGGATGCGCACATAATGGAACTCAATGTGAAGATTGGTACCACTAATCAGAGGGCATCCTTATGGAATCTAGTGGTTGTGCACGTGATTAGAAACAATATGTTGTTTGAACAATCCTAGTTAAATAAATCTAAGTTTGGTACATGAAGATCTGTGATATGTTTGAAAATTTAGATCTAAGGTGATTTCTCTTTGGGTCATGTACTTTTGACTATCACTCAAGCAGAACTTGAGTTTAGTTATACTTGGTGGAACAGTGTGGGACATTGTGTCTTGTGGTGATGCTATTCGAATAATAAAAAATTTCTTGCATATATACTTAGGTAATTCTGCATGCAATTTTATTTTATTTTTGTTATTAATTTTATTTTAAAGAAGTCTTTGATGCTGGGAATGATGGGGAAGACGAACCAAGAATTGGTGGATTGATGCTGGAATTGAAGAAGGAAGTTCTAAACTTTAGATTGTGTAGTGCTTTTCTATCTGTACATATTTTTTTTTAATTGAATTTGTTTGTGTACTTTTCGAACTGTACGTAGTATGTAATTGTATGTAGTATATAATTTGTTACCAGATGGCTCAAGAACTTTGTGCATTGCATGTGGGCTCAAGTGGGCCAACAATGTGTGTGAATATCAATAATGTGGTTTAGTCCACTCATTTTGGCTACAGTGGCTGAGTTCTGTTATTTCTATTTTTACTGTTAAGCTCATGAGCCAATTACTTTAGCTATTTTTTATTTTTATTTTTAAATTTCCCTGTGTTTGATTATGCAGATTTATTTTAGCTTGTAATTGCTTTTCTGTACACACATAAGCTTGGTGTCCAAGGTTCGCTTCTTACAAAGTGTATTTTTATTGTTAAAAGAGAATTAATTGACGTGAATATGTGTTGAAAACTCAATAAGTGTCACCATTCTCTTAGTATTTCTGTATTTGTGTCTAGTAAGTAATTGGCATGCCATCTATTTTGTTACCTTTATGGAATTTGCTTGTGCAACATTTTTTTATCTGTGCATAGTCTGTAACTATTTGGAACAAATTAATTCCAAACTACTCTTATTTATTGCATACTATTCTAACATTACAACCTATTCTTGTTTTAGATAAAATCTTGTAATGCGCAGTATGGAATCAGTTATAATTACATACTTTTCTGCGATGTGCAGTATGTATAATTCTATATTGTTAAATATATGAAATCTGTGTATATGTAAGCCATAATATTATGGATTAAAATTTGAATCAGGAAATGTGTTGTCCAGAGGGAAAACTGCTCGATAAATCCCTCGGGAGAAGTACCGAGGAATTTAACTTCAATTTTCATCGGTATCCATTACTGAGGTGGGTTTAATTGAGTAATTTACTCCCTCGGTATTTCTATCGTTAAATTGAATACCAAGAGAATGTGGGCCCTTACCGAGGAATAACCCCTCGGTAATCTGTAATTTTTTTTGTAGTGTTGTTTTGCATGTAATTGTGGCTATTTTCTCGTTTTTTTAATTAAAGTTTTATGCTGTTTATAGTGATTTCGAGTCGAGTTTTATTAGGTTTTTCGTTTGTTTTCTCATTTTTATTGGTTTTCGTCTCTCTTGTTGATATTATATTTAATATGGTTAAATGGGTTCAATTAGTTTAAGAATTGGTGAAATTCTTGGGTTTTTTATGTTCAAAATTCTAATTTTTATAGGTAAAGGCATTGCGGACCAAAGTTCAAGCCAAGGCGTGCCAAAATTGGTGCCAAGAGCAAGCTCCGAAATGACCAAACATTCTGGAATGGTAGCCAAGGCATGCCAGGCGACGCCAAAACCCAAGCCAGCGCCCCCTGCACCCTTGGAGCACGCCAGGCGATGCCACAATCCAAGCCAGCGCCCCCAGCACCCTTAGCGCACGCCAGGCGACGCCCAAAACCCAGTCCAGCGCTCTCAGCACCCCTTGGCGCATGCCAGGCGACGCCACAATCCAAGCCAAGCCCCCAACACCATGTCAAGTGCCACCCCAAGCCAATAGCAGCGCCAAACATCAAGCCAAAAGCCCATTTCGGGTCAAAACTTGGTCAAACCCGGGAACTTCTAGCCTTAAAGCCCAATTTGACCCATTTAACCCATTTAAACCTATTATAAATAGAACCCAACTCTCATTTTGTAAATGAACCTCCTCCCAACCCATGCTTGGGTTTGGAACTTAATTTCTCTCTATAGATTTAATTTCAAGCATTTCCTTGGGTTTGTAAGCTCAAGAAGAATTCAAGTACTCCCTTGGATTTTATTTTGATTGTAATTTCATTCAAGCTTTTGGACTCTCTTCTTAATTCAAGTAAGTTTTCTTTAGTTTTCATGCTTGTTCTTCAATTTCATGCTTGTTTTTCATTTTATGAATTTTGTCTTAGCTCGTAGATTAATTGTTAGATCTTGTGAATCGTCCATGTAATATAGGTGAGTGGCACATCTTGATAGATTGAGTCCTTGATCGTTTTTATTTTGAGTATTTCATATGCTTTATTTTGGTTTTTATTTTCATGCATAGTTTTTCGTTAAGTCCTAGATCTACTCTTCGTTTTATGTTATTTTCCGAAAAGATTTAAACCTCTCACGTCAAATTCTCTTGCTCTTTCTATTGGTGCTTTCGATTTTTGCTAATTTGCATTATTTAAATTTTTATGATCATGCTTGCATGGTTGTACTTTAGGTTATTTTAGTTGTACTTGGTTAAACATTGCTTTTACTTCCATATTTTCATTCTTGCTTGCACTTTCAATTTCAGCACATGCTCGAGTCATCCTAAAGACTTGCATTTTATATTTCCTAGTTATTTTATTTTCATAGTTTTCATCTTATTTTCATTTTCCTTTAATTTTCACAAGCTAAAAATCCCTTGATTCTTACAACCGAATCGAATTCCAATAATACCGAGCCATGAATCCACTTTTTTTTTTCTTCACCACTAAAATTACTCTTTCAAGTGCATAAAGAAATAAATTAACTCGAAGCACCATAACTCAACACCTCAGTTTACAGAGCACCAAAAAAGTGACACGTGTCACCCATAATTTTCATAAATTAACACTTCAGTGTTAATAGAATAAGCATGCTCACACACACACACACACACACACACACACACACACACACACACATATATATATATATATATATATATATATATATATATGTGTGTGTGTGTGTGTGTGTGCGCGCGCGTGCGCGCGCCGGTGTCTATTATAATGGCTCGGTGAGCTATTGAGTCAATAAAGATGAGGCTTGAACTATATCCGACTTAAAATTGAGTCATGTTTGAGCCAGTTTGGGATCCTTCGAAATTTGATCGATCTATACTCACGATCAGTTCGTGAGCGCTCAACTTATTTACAACCCTAATCTAAGATGTGTTTGTGTTGTTTTGGAAGATAGTCGAGGTTTTTTAACAATACTAAATTAACTTTTCCATACTAGAAATGTAATACCAAAACACATTAATCGGTTGACATTTGGTAAGAGCTGTGCTGGGAATGTTATTCACTATAATTATCTTATTTTTCTTTTGTTGTTCTTTGCCTTTCTTGGGCCCAAAATATTAGGGAACTATATTTATTTTTTATTTTGTTTCCTATATAGTTTAGGTTAGTTAGCTTGTTTATCAAGGTAGGTATTCTTATATATTTAAAATAAGAAACAACCGTGTAAAGATCACGACTTTCACACGTCAGGGAACACGAGCATAAGTAAGACTTGAAGCCGCAATCCACGATTCATATATCTTTGAAGTTGCGTAACCAACGGAGAAGATCATCATAGCGTGGCTACAAGTTTTTAGTATCATGTGTTGATGCTAATCTCTTCATATATTACTTTATGATTTTGTATTTGATCTTAAACAAATTTGAGTAATATAGTTTTTGGGTTTTTACACCCAGTTCGTAAGCACGTTGCTTACGAACGAAATTAGTTTGTTGGTTCTTTTATTCTTATGAATTATTCCGCTGCTTATTATTTAAATACTGTTTAGTTTCAATTATGGTGTTATTAACAACAGACTTAACATCTATTACTGATACTTATTTAATAACCATAGACCTACAAAACTACAATTGGCATCTAGAGCCAGATACTTGATGAACTAAGTATACTGATCCTTATTTTGTAGGATGCTATAGATGCTCAAGGAAATCTGTGACCTCCGATCATTAATGGAGAGAACTACTCTCTCTGGAAACAAAGGATTAGGTGGCAGATCAAGACTATTGATGAACGAGCGTGGAGAACCATACTGGTTGGATGGGAAAAGCCATGCATTACTGATGCTGATGGTGATACAATCATCAAGAGGGAAGAAAAGTGGACGGTTGATGAACTAGCTGTGTCCAACTGGAACTCCAAGACTATCAACACTCTCTGTGGCTATGTTGATTCAAGCTATTATAAAGTAATTAAAAAGTGCAAGTCAGCAACAGATACATGGGATGTGTTGCAGAGGGTGTGTGAAGGAACTCACAGTGTCAAGAAATCAAGACTGAGGATGTTGACTGCTACTTTTGAGTCAATGAATATGGACAAGAAAGAGTCCATCATGGACTATGCTATGTGACTCTCAGATATTGCTAATGAGTGCGAAGAACTTGGTGAAGGTGTGAATAACTCACGACTTGTGAGAAAGTTGCTAAGATCGATCTCGAATAAATTTATCATCAAAGTGGTAGCTATTGAAGAAGCAAATGACACAAATGATTTAGACTTCGATGCATTAGTAGACTCGCTCAAAACGTTTGAGATGGAACATCTTGGTTCCAACTCAAAAGATAAAAATATTGCTCTAACTTCCGATGTTAACTCTAATGATGATGAAGATATTGATTGGAGAGAGATACTAGAGAAGGTTGAAACTACCACACTTGGAGAAGAATAAGTGTCTCTTATTTCTCAATGGTTCAACAAGCACTTGAAGAGGAAAAATAATATTGGAGGGTATTATTCAAAACTCAAGCAAGAGACGCCAACACCAAAATCATCAGGGTGTACACTTGCAAGATTTCACTCTTCATCTTCGAAATCCAAGACCTATAGTTCCCCAAAGCCTATTAATTAAGTTCAATGTCATGAGTGTAAAGGTTGGGGACATTATAGAAATGAATGTGCAAATACTCTGAGGAAGAATAACTTGATTTCAAAAGAGTTCAATGAAGAGGACAACAATTCTGACGCATCTGGTACTGTTCCAGCATTGTTTGCTAACATTTTGTGGGATGACGACATTTGTGTTGGTAACACCAAAACCAACACCTAGTGCTTGAATGCAGAAGTCGAGGAAACACTTGACAGATACGAGAAGCTGAGAATTGAGTATGAGGAATTATTTGCCAATTGGGGTAATAAACTGCTCAGAATCAAGGCTCTTATGATCGATGTGAACAAACTAACTCACGAAAAGGATGATCAACTAAATATTATTATCCGATTGGAGTCGGAACTCACTAGAAAAGATGCTGAGATAGATCAAGTAAAGACTGATTTGAAGAAGATCCAAGAAACCCTCACGAACCTCAACAAGGGCAAGGCTAAGCTTGACAGAATTTTGGAATTGAGTATCCTAGATTCATCGAAACACGGGATTGGATACAAGTCTGATCAACAAATGCCAGAATCAAGCAAAATATTGAAGACGACCAAACTCCAGAAGAGGAAAAGAAAACAGTACGTGTGTCATCACTGTGGTGAACGAGGTCACATCTGACAGTTCTTCTGGAAGATTGTTAGTAAGAAAAGTCAGTTTAAAAGGTCGAAGTTGACTGCTGGGTTCCATGATTGTTTCCGTGTTCCTGACACCAATACTGACACCAGAGTCAAACTGGTCTGGGTCAAAAAGAACAAGATCAAATGCAATGTGATCTATTCATCTCTAAAATCCCACATTCCTAGAGCTTGATACTTCAACATCAGATGCTCTAAACATATGACTAGCTCAGAAGATCTTCTCTCAAATATTGTCAAATTTCAAGGAGGAAAGGTGAAATACGGTGGAGTTGCAAACGACCAAATCATTGGCCAAGGAGCTCTTCATATTCCTGGGATTGCAAAGATTGAAAATGTATTGCTTGTTGATAGCTTAATTGCGTACTTGATAAGTATTAGCCAACTTTGTGATGGTGGGTCCAGTGTCAATTTTACTCATAAAAAGTGTGAAGTTTATGACGAGGGCAATGCATGTATTCTTACTGGTGAGAGGACTTCGGATAATTTCTACCAAATTAATGGTGATGTGTTTTGAAAACTATCTGAACTAAGTGATGCCGAGGTGTGGCATCAAAATATCGGGCATGCCAATTACAAGATGTTGGATAGATTGGCCAAGAAGGAAGCTGTGAATGGACTACCTAAGATCAATACTAAAATCGTTTCAGTTTGCGAGGCATGTTAGAAATGGAAGCAGGTCTAGGTGTTATATCCAAATGTGCAGAGTCTCACTACATTGAACTGTTTCGAACTTCTTCATATGGATCTTATGGGTCCACTTAAAGTATGAAGCCTTGGTGGTAAGAGGTATGTACTTGTAATTGTAGATGATTTATCTCGTTTTACATGGGTGGATTTTTAAAAGAAAAGTCTGAGACTTTCGAAGTGTTTAAAAAACTTATGAAAAAGTTAAGTGTTCGTTTTGGTGTGAGTATAGGTAGAATAAGGTCAGACCATGGGAAAGAGTTTGAGAATATTTCTTTTTCAAATTATTATTCCAAAGTTGGTTTAACCCATGAATTTTCTTCACCCATCACCCCCCAACAAAATGGGATAGTCGAACGCAAAAATAGATCTCTTGCATAAATGACGAGGACTTTGCTTATTTCAAATGGGATTGCAAAATGTATTTTAGGAGAAGCAATGAATACTCCATGCCACATAATTAATATGGTGTATTCTAGACCTGGGTCATGTGTTACTCACTATGAGTTGTTGTTGGGTAAAAAGCCAAATTTGAGCTATTTTCATATTTTTGGGTGCATTTGTTATGTGCTAAATGATAGGAATCATCTTGCAAAACTTGAATCAAAGAGTGATAAATGTATTTTTCATGGGATATCCTCAAAATATTCATGCATATAGAGTGTATAATCTCAGAACATGTTGCATGATTGAGTCAGTAAATGTTAAGTGTGATGATATGATTAGTGGTGTTAGACCTGTTGAGGATAATGACCTGATTTATGACCAGAATTCTCAATAAAATGTTAAGGTTGGCATAGATGAACCTGCAGGTATAGAAACTGAAGATGCAGGTGGTGACGGTACTGGTGATATGACACTAAACTTGACACAAACTCAGGCTGCTCCAGAATCCGATTCAGATTCAGATGAGAAAGATCCAGCTGGTCAGATTGACTTACATCAAAGGGATGTACCCTCGAGAATTCAAAGGAACCATCCTACGAGCTAAACCATTGGAGATCTCGACGAAAGAAGTACAAGAAAGCAACATATAAACTTCAGAGAGATGGTAAGGTTTGTTTGCTTATCTACTAATTGTTCTCAAATTCGAGAATCTTTGTTTGTCTCTAAAACAGAGCCAAAGCGTGTAGTGGATGCTCTTAACGATGAATTCTGGATAAAGGCCATGCAAGAAAGGTTGGACCAATTTGCTAAGAATGATGTATGAGACTTAGTTCCTCGTCCAGAAAGTTCACATTTTATGGGTACAAAGTAGATCTTCAAGAATAAAATGGAGGAGGTAGGCAATATTTTGAGAAACAAGGTACGATTGGTTGCACAAGAATACACTCAAATTGAGGGTATTAATTTTGATGAGAGGTTTGCTCCAGTCGCTCGTATTGAATCGGTAAGACTCTTACTTGTTGTAGCATTCTATATGAAAATGTCTACATCAAATGGACATAAAAAGTACTTTTCTTAATGGAGTTTTATGTGAAGAAGTATTTGTTGAGCAACCTAAAGTGTTTGTTGATCCTCACAAACAAGACTTTGATTTAAATTAAAAAAGGCTTTGTATGGTTTAAAGCAAGCTCCCAGGGCTTCGTACGAAAGGTTGACTCAGCACTTGGTTTTCTTAAATTTTAGACGTGGAGAAGTTGATAAAACCTTATTTCTCCTTAAATCGAATAAGCACATTTTGATTGTCGAAATTTATGTGGATGATATAATTTTTAGATCTACTAAYGAGCATATGGTGAGTGAGTTTATAACGAGAATGTCTGACACATTCGAGAGGAGTATGGAATGTAACCTCTCTTACTTTCTTGGTTTGCAAATTAAACAGATGGATGATGGTATTTCTCTCTCTCAGTCCAAATATGCTCAGAATCTTGTTAAGAAGTTTGGGTTAGAGAATGCTACTCATAAGAAAACACCGTTAGGCGAAACCATGAAATTGTCTAGAGATGATGTTGGTATTAATGTTTATAACACCTTGTATAGGAGCATGATATGGAGTCTCTTATACTTGACGGCTAGCAAGCCGAATATTATGTATAGCGTGTGTCTATTTGCTAGGTACTAGTCAAATCCCAAAGAATCACATTTAAAAGCTGTTGAATGAATTATTAGGTATGTAGTTGGTACAAGTGATTTTGGTGTTTGGTATACTAAGGAAACAAGTACTGAACTTGTGGGAATACAGACTCGGATTGGGTTGGGGATGTTGTGGATAGAAAGACTACTACTGGGGGTTGTTTTTTCCTGGGTAATAATCTCATCTCTTGCTATAGTAAAAAACAAAATTGCATTTCTCTTCTATAGCTGAAGCTGAGTATATTGCAGTTGGAAGCGCTTTCACACAGTTGCTTTGGATGAACCAAATGATATAGGACTATGGTCTACATAGTAGAATTTTGACTATGCTTTGTGATAATTCCAGTGCCATTGATATCTCAAAAAATTTGATCGAGCACTCACGAATTAAACACATTGACATAAAGTACCACTTTATTCGTGACATGGTTGAGAGAAAGGTATTTAGTCTTGAGCACATAGGAATGGAAATTCAGCTTGCTAACATCTTCACAAAGGCATTAGACTTAAAGACCTTCTCTCATTTGATAAGAGATCTCGGAATATGCATCGTTTAAGTCTGTATTGGTTTTGATGTCATGACACCTAAACTGTCATCAGTCGTGACATCTACAAAATTCTACATGTATTGTTTTATTTTTTTCATACATATCCTGAATGCATTGGGTCTGGTTGAAGTGCAAAAAGGTCATGTGTAATAATAAAAAGTGGTGGCAAAAAGACTAACCTGTTTCTTTTGGTGATTGTGGAATATTCCCGCAGAAACAGGTTTCTCCCAGGTCCTTGAAAAAGGGGTGTTAATTTCTCTAGCAATTGCTAAAGATAAGTAAGTTTCTTTTAAAGTTACTGAAAAGATAATGAAAACCTAGATAAGAATTCAATCTTTAATTTTCACTTCCTTAAGTGATTTTTATGTAGTCATTAACTCGGGTTAAGGGGTATTTTTTTCATTGACTCACCTTGAGTAATGTTAGTTATAATGTCATCACGTAAAAAGCAACACTGATCATGTCACTTAAACCATTTGTTGTATTTTTATTTTTAGTTCATTATTTTTAGGCATCAATTAGGACATTCATACTTTGTGAGGATACCAGTTTGCTTTGTGTTCTGTAGTGTGTGCTTGTGAACGTTCCCTTAATTCTCTTGATATGAATTTTGCTAACATAGTGTTTCAGTGGCATTATAAACGGAGTATTAGACCAGTAATAATTGGTTTATTTGGCAAGTGAATAATTACTTTGCAAAGACTTTGTTCAACTATGGTGATGGTTATTGAAAATATAGCTCTATCTCGGTTCTATCTGTAATTGAGATTTGTGATTTTAATTAATTTCCAAAAGGAGATTGTAGTTTAGTTAAGCTTTGAGATTGTGTGACATTATTTTTGGTAAGTGAGACCGTGTGTCTTATTTTGAGAAGGAGTGGGCTTGTTTTTAAGAAAAGGAAATTCTTGAGTCTGAAAAGAGGTAGTTATGATAGTGAGGGGTTAATTATTCACTTTATCTTTTTCATCCTCTTCCTTCTTCTATTGCGTACTATTCATCCAAATTGGCAAGTTAAATTTTTTTTTGTTTTTTTCTCTCAATTTTACTTCCTACGGCACTCGATCTTGTCTTTGTGGTGGCTTCCAAATCTCTTGCAGGATGTTGAATTCTCCATCACCCAGCAGAATTTCGGAGCTCCCAGCCGACGTGCGCCTCTAAATCGATGGACAAACTCCGGTGAATTTGCCAATTTACACTGCCATGGACATTCGAGAGGAGATGGGTGGTGTTGTAACACCATACCCATCACCAATTATTGCTCTTGCTGCATGTCCATCTTCAGTCGCTGCTCAAGAACTTGTTCCAATTGAAAGAAAGTAAAGAACTCATATTTGGGAAATATTTGGTATTCAACTTTTCTTAGATTTCATTCAATCATATTTTGATAATTACATTCAGGGAATGTTGCCACTATTTATAGTAAATGTAACCCTAAAATATGTGGCTAAGATTGCTACAGTACACTACTTCAAATCGTGTGGTCATTATTGCTACAGTACATCCTAACAGCTGGATGTACTAGATTAGGGCTGACATCATCAGCGGACTTCAGGTAGGTTGTCCTCATCCGAGGTCCATTTCTAGTAGTACGTTCGACCTCTGGGCGACCTCTCGTACACCTGAGAGGTCGCCAACCTTGCAACCTAGCACTGCACTCATCTTCAGGTCGCCAGGCATTAGGTCGCCAACCTTGCGACCTGGCACTGCACTCATCTTCAGGTCATCAAGCATTATATGACCAGGCGACCTGAACTGATCAGGTCACTCTCTATTACCAAACACTACTGCCTCCAACGAAACACTGGTTGCTCAACTTGCTCCCAGCCTGGTGGGTAATGAAATTGACATGGATAATCCCCCGAACCTGTCATTTATTGCCAAGATCTCTTGTCCGGTTGGAGATCCTTCTTTGAGGAAGTCACGACGTCTTCGCAACATTCCCCCTGGTATAATTCTGGCAGCCATTCCCAAAACTCAGTCGGGTGAGCGACGTCATGTGCCATTGAGCACATGAATCTGGTTGAAGAAGTTGCAACCCTTACGGACTCGGACGATGATGAGTACATCCCCCCCAAAAAAAGTTGCCTCGCTGCTAATTTCCTCTCCCACAGTTGTCCAAGTCAACTACCTCTCTCCGGAAACAGATAATATGTCTGGCTGATAAGAGAAA
The DNA here is from genome assembly GCA_014905375.1 of Phtheirospermum japonicum. Taxonomy (NCBI): domain Eukaryota; kingdom Viridiplantae; phylum Streptophyta; class Magnoliopsida; order Lamiales; family Orobanchaceae; genus Phtheirospermum; species Phtheirospermum japonicum. Next base: position 1,940,220 of record BMAC01000108.1, read on the forward strand.
TCCACCCGAAGGTGATAACTCAAGTTTTTCTGATCCCCCATTCACTGGCCTTAATTCTTTCTCTGGTGAAGATGAAGGCTCTTCCCATCCATTGGTGGCCAACCGTCCTTTAACTCCGTTTAACATGACTCAGCCGGAGACTGAGTATAGCTTCTCCTCAGATTCTGATAATGACAACACACTATCTGCTATGTTATCTACTTTGAAGTCCAAGAAGGCTCTAACCAAAAGCTCTAAAGCTTCCTAGAAAGTTCGTGATGGTTCTGGTGTTATGTCACCAAATCTAACATCACCTACAGCTGCTCTAGTTTCGTCTCCCAGTTCCAGCTCTGATGATGCAGTCTCTGATGGTGCAACAGTCTAATCAGCTGCATCTGAATAGTCTTCTGATGACTCTAATGAGGCCCAATTTCTGGATTTTGATATTGAAGACATTGTTCCTGTGTCTACCAAATTTCTAACTAAAAAGGCTTAAGAAGTGATTCCTGAGTATCATCAGCGTGGGATGACTTATGAGCGTAGAGTCTCGGTAGATATTTTCAAAAGGAAGAATCTGATTGCCTTCTTTGAGAGTAAAGGTATATATTCTACCGTTTCTACTACCATACCTTTTGTTCGTGAAGTGGTGTTAGAGTCTTTGGAAACATGCTTCCTTCAATTGCTGATCCTAAGTCCATCAGTTTTGGTAAAGCTTATGTGTGTGGGAAGTTTTATGCATTTACTCTTGAATTAATAAATAAACTATTTGGAACTGAGGATTGTCATGGGTACTCTACTATTGATGATATGAATGAGGTCCTTGAATTTTTGTCTGGGAGTATGCATAAGGAATGGTATGAGCAGTTGTCTGGTACGAGATTATCCTCTTTATATTCAGTTTTGCACAAGGTAGTAATTTTTAACTGGGTATCGACGAAGAATGTCATTGTTGTGACGCGTCCACAAGCCTAGTTTCTGTTTAAGATAGGCCATGGTATGAAGCTAAATTTTAGTCAACATGTGTTTGACATTGTCACCAGGTTTGCTATGTCCAAAGCAACTTCATCTTTTTTCTTTCCTTCCCACATTTTTAGCCTACTTGAGAATCAAGGTTTTCAGCCTAATGAGGATGATATTATTACTGGGGAATCGGAGTGGTTTTCATTGTGTGGTCAACATACTATTGGATTTCGAGTTGTGGATCTTCCATGGCAGCCGCCAACTAGAGCTGCTGGTACTTCTGGTGTTGCATCTGGTGCTGTTAACACCAAGTCTAACATTATTCAGTTTTCTGCTCCAGTAGTGCGGACTCAGGCTATTCTGCTTAATCATCAGATTGAATAGATGCAGGCTCAAGTTGAACAGATGCAGGCACTTCGTGATTCATTTGTTGAAAATCTTTTGCTTTCATAACAAAATGGGGGAGATGATGAAGACGCGGGTGGTGATGAGGATGCGGTTGATGATGACGGTATTAATCCTGGAGATAATGCAGCTACAGGTGAGGAGGAAAATGAATCCACTGAGAGTGGTGAGGACGTGGTTCATTTGACCAAAGGCAAGAAGAGGAAGGCTAGAGGTGAAAAGCCTTCTCCTCACCGTTCAATGAGGACTCGTACTTCTAGTTCGAGCCATTAATTTATTGTGTTTTATGTTTTTATTGAACAGTGATTACTTGTTAAGGGGGAGTTTCAATTTAGGTGGAGTTTTGAACATTTTATTGCGTCTTGGGTATTTTGTCCAGAAAGGTAAAAGGGGAAGATTGTTTGGAATGTTGTTCACGACAATTATCTTATTTTACTTTTGTTGTTATTTGCCTTTCTTGGGCCCAAAATTTTAGGAAACTATATTTCATTTTTATTTTGTTTCCTAGAATAGAGTGTAGGTTAATTAGCTTGTTTATCAAGGTAGAGATTCTTGTCTATTTTAAAGCATAAGCATCCGTGTAAAGATCATGACCTTCACGGAGCAGAGAACACGAGTACAAATAAGACTTGAAGCCATTATCCATGATTCATACATCTTTGAAGTTGCGTAACCAATGGAGAAGATCGTCATAGTGTGGCTACAAGTATTTAGTATCAAGTGTTGATGCTAATCTTTTCATATATTACTTTATGATTTTGTTTTTTTGTTTTTTTTATTTTTTTAATAAAGTGCGAAATATTATTAAAAGAAGAAAATTATTCATACGGATCAAAGCGATAAATAATTGAAGTAATATAGTTTTTGGGTTTGTATACCCAGTTCGTAAGCACGTTGCTTACAAACGAAATTAATTTGCTGTGTTCTTTTATTCTTATGAATTATTCCGCTGCTTATAATTTAAGTACTCTTTAGAGTCAATTCTGGTGTTATTAACACCAGACTTAATATCTATTTACTGATACTTATTTAATAACCATAGCCCTACAAAACTACAAGCTGTAACATCATGTAATCAACCTAATCTTGCATTTGACGTATTCATACCCCACGTGACAGATTTTGCTTCAAAATGAGTCCACATCCGAGGCATAGGGGTTTGAAACACTAGTGCAGTAGAGACATTCTAGACGGATAAAATAGAAATTATAGAAAGAATTCTACTGCGTTCTAGATACAGCCGTTCTAGAAAGTCTGACTTTCTAAAACAGACATTCCAGAACGGTTATTTTTTAGCCTTCTAGAAAGTCATCTTTCCGGTTCATCAAACCTATAGGAACAACGTTATAGAATGAATTTAAAAAAATCCATTCTAAAAAGTCTATTTTCTAGAACGGATTTCAAAAAATCCGTTCTGAAACGACAATTTTCTAGAACGAATTTTAAAAAATCCGTTCTGAAAAGTCTATTTTCTGGAATGAATTTTAAGAAACTCGTTCTAAAAGTCTATTTTGTAGAACGGGTGAACAAAAGTTACCTTCTAGAAAGTTAAAAAAATGGAATGAAAGCAAAAACAAATCCAATCACTAATCTGAGATTTCAACCAAAAAGTAATCAACGTGAAAATAAATCTAATTAGAGTGCAACCAAGAGATGCTCTCGGCTACACAAGTGGAAGGAGAAAAGAAAGAAATAACACATGGTTTTATTAATCAATGAAAAGCAAAACACACTAAAGTCAAAAGAAAATCAGCGACAAAAATAGCTAACTTTTAAATTTCCCGTAAATAAACATATCGGGTTAATTTGAAAAACAAGTGATCACACCCCCGTGTCAAGAAGCGGAGTGAGCCACGACCTAGTTGTCGCACGTGCAATCTCCACAACAGCCTCTGTAACCCCTCTACCCCCACCTCGTCCAGCACGCGCAACTAAGATATTAGCAACCTGTCAAAATACAAGGTACAAAAAACTTTACACCCCCAAAGATTTTTTTTTTTAAAAGAAAATTTTCATCTTATTGAAAAACGTACCTTCTCCTTAGAGACAACTGGGCATTCGAAAAAATATGTGTCACAACGAAACTCGTGCACCACTCTCAAATGCAGGTCCCCCATAAAGACAAAGGGTTGCATAAATATTTTATACATAAATAAATATATACCAGATGGTTGCAGAGAGAAGTGGAATGCAACATGGAGGATCCGCAAAGATGGCCCACATCAGAAGTTGCTTGTATTTTGCTTTCCATTTTGGCCAAATAAGTTGTGACTTCGCCACATCGCTGTTCTAGTAAGGCTAACGTGGCGAGGGTCGCTTCTTTGTACTTCTTTTGGAGCTCGAATTCTAGATAATCTCTGAGTGAACTAAAACTAATGTGGGATTTATACTTCTCTTCAGCGAACCCACCTTTGACGCCATCACGCAGATGGCACATTACATCCATGTTTACCTGAGATATTTGCCTATGGAACTCATTGTTAGAAACTATGGTTCTATCCTTTCGCAGGGCAACGAAGAATGGCTTAGTATTCTCTCCAAGGTCCACTTGGACTCAAATAACGATCCACTTCCCAACGATCGCTAAATTTCTGAATAAATGTTTTAACCCAAAAAATAATTAGCATAAAGAAGTGAAAGCTGAATAACTCTTGCAGAAAATTAGAAATGATCAAGATAACCTAGACTTCTTGTACTCGACAGGCCTCAAATGAGGAATCTAAACACATCAAAACATAGAGTTAAAATCACTTGCAAATTAAAATAAAAAAAAGAGAGAGAAATAATTTAATTTCCATGTTTTCCCAAAGGATAATAACAGGTGAAACTATCAAGAACCATTTCATAATGTGTTGAGTATCAGCAAAAAAGAAGTAAGCCAAATTAGTGCAACATATTGAAAAGCATTGCAGATAACAATGATGCATATTAAGGATAAGATGTGTAGTTGTTGTTGTTTTGTACCTTGACCACTATAATTTAATTATCCCTCACAAAATCAGATACAAGTAACAATCTTGGGTTCTCATTTTAACCAAAAAGTAATCAACGTAAAAACAAAAACATTCCAAACAAAATAATAAAAATGAAATAACAAACCAAAAAATAATTATTCTAATCAGATTACCGAATCAGACAGAAGGGCATTGTTGAACTCGAAAATTATTTATAGGATTCCATCAAATTGGGCGACGTCGAACACAAGCATTCCTCTCTGAAGACAAAAAAAAACCTTACATTGAATTACATTTGCGAGGGAATGATTGGAAAATATCTAAATTATATTAGCATTACAGAGCATGTGACCATCAATAAACATCTTATAAATAGGAAAAGGACACACTATATTCTGTAAAAGGTATTGTGCTGCAAGCACATTGCTCAAAACAGGTAAAGCTAAAGCCATTCGAGCTATATTAAACATATTCATCTAAGTATGAACTGCATTTGTTAATTAGAAATACAACCTTCACACTTTTTATATATAGGGTGGCTAAGCACATAAAACCTAGGTAAGGGAGTACACGTGTAAAACCATGAGTGGATGAGCTGAAAACCTAGGAAACTAACGGTGTAAATAAACGGAGCTAAAAAGACAGCTAATAGGACAACAAGGGCTGCTCTGTTGGACAGTGGTGTGTTCATGTGCATGCTTGTCCATGGGACTGCTGATCAGCCTAGCCTATCCTTTTACAGGCCCCCTCAATCCAAATGAGGTGCAAGGGGTGACCAGTAGTTTTTCCCTTAACCGAATGAAGGATTGGCTGGACAAAGGCTTTGTGAAGAAGTCTACAACTTGATCAAAAGCTGGCACATGTTGAACTCTTATGATCTAATCTCTAACTTTTTCCTTAACAAAGTGTAGATCAATCTCTAGATGCTTCATTTTGGAATGGTGCTGGATTTTTGGCAAAGGAAACAGCACTCAAGTTATCTACCCACACAATTGGAGGTTGAGGCTGTGTCACTTTTAATTCCTTGAACAGTGACTTTAACCATATCAAATAACAGGTTACCTTGGCTAAACCTCTGAATTCAGCCTCTGTGCTACTTCTAGAAACAACTGTTTTCTTCTTTGAACTCCAAGTGATCAGATTTCCTCCCATATAAACACAAAAGCCTGAAGTGGACCTTCTATCATCTGGATCACTAGCCCAGTCAGCATCTGTAAAAGCCACAAGCTGAGTGGATGGTGAGGCTTTAATAATCAGTCCATAATTAATTGTTCCTGCAAGATATCTGAAAATTCTCTTCAATGCTTTCCAATGTCTGTCAAGAGGAGACTGCATGAATTGACTAATTTTGTTCACACTGTTGGATAGTTTAGGCCTGGTGATTGTTACATATTGAAGAGCTCCAACCAAACTTCTGTATGTAGAGGGATTAGGAATAGGGCATCCTGTATTCTTGGACAGTGGTGCATTAGTGACCATAGGTGTAGCAATCCCTTTTGCTTTATCCATGTAGGCTCTCTTGACTAGGTCTGTGATATATCCCTCTTGTGAAAGAAACAAGCCATCCTTTGTCTGTTTGAATTCTATTCCAAGAAAGTAGTGTATATTTCCCATATCTTTCAATGTAAGGTAACTGCCAAGGTGCTGAGCAAAATTCTGTACTTCCTCCTTTTTATTTCCTGTGGCAATGATATCATCAGCATATGACATGATGATCATGCTTGAATTGTTGGTATGTTTATAGAATAAACAGATGTCTGCCTTTGATGCACTAAATCCCATGGATTGGAGGATTGTGTTTAGTTTGTTGGAACAAGCTCTGGAGGCTTGTTTGAGCCCATATAGGGATTTATTTAATCTGCACACAAGGTTGTTGTTGTTCCCTATCTCAAAGCCAGGTGGCTGTGTCATATACAGATCAGTTTCTAAATCACCATTCAAAAAGGCATTTGCCACATCAAGATGCTTGATACACCAGGATTTAGAAATAGCTAAAGATAGCACAACTCTGATAGTGGATGGTTTAACAACAGCACTGAAAGTCTCTGTAAAATCAAAGCTTGGTGTCTGTGTGTAGCCTTTAGCAACTAGTCTGGCCTTTTACCTGTTTAGAGTTCCATCTGCATTCTTCTTGAATTTGTAAATCCATTTGCAACATATAAGCTGTTTATCAGGAGGTAAAGTGCTGAGAGTCCAAGTCTGATTCTTTGAAAGGGCATTCAACTCTTCCTGCATTGCACATTTCCATTCAGGACTGTTCAGGGCCTCCTTTAAGTTGTTTGGTTCCTGCACAAAACCAGTTACTTGATAAACTTTGGGCTTGTAAATTCCAGATTTTGATCTGGTGGTCATGTGGTGGCCTCTTGGTTTATTGCTTGGTGGTTCCTGCAAATCAGTGTCAGTGGTAACAGCAGGAGGTGCATGAATACTATCAATAGGTAAATTCACAAAGATTCTACCACTCTGAAGCTCATGATGTGATGAGGAGGTGGAGGTTTGATCAGAATCATGATCATTATGTGTGTGGTTAGAGGAATGATGTTGCTGAGGTGTTTCTTGTGGACTAGAGTCAACATGATCATAGGGTAAATGAGATGGACTAACTGCAGGACAAGAGGTAATATGTTCAATGTTCTGAGGTAAAGATGGCATAGTGGAATTGGTAGGAGAGGGTGAAATGACATCATTGTTCCCAGTGTTGGCTCCTTTAAAGAAGGTAAAGGAATTTTCATCAAAGACAATATGTCTTATGATAAGGAGTTTGTTATTAGGCAAGAGAACTCTATAGCCCTTGTGAGAGTTACTATAGCCCAAAAAGGTTCCAGCCATTCTTCTGAATTAAAGTTTATTGGAATTATAAGGTCTCATATAAGGGTAACATTTGCATCCAAAAACTCTGAGATGATTGAGGTCAGGTTTAGTTTTGGTTAGGATCTCATGAGGGCTCTTGTAGCTGAGGTGTTTTGAAGTAGTCTTGTTGATCAGATAAACTGCAGAAGTGATGGCTGAATCCCAATGCCTTTGAGGAATGTGGGAGGTTTCTAAAAGAGCTAAACCTACCTCCACTATATGTCTATGTTTCCTCTCATTAAGTCTATTTTGCTCAGGGGTATAGGGACAAGACATCCTGTGTTTAATTCCATGATCAAGAAAGAACTTGGACAAGGCTATGAATTCTCCTCCACCATCACTTTGAACAGCCTTGATATGTTTGTTGTATTGAGTCTCAATGAGTTTAAAAAAGTGAATCAAAGCTTGATGTGTGTCTGATTTGTGTTTGAGTAGATACAACCAAGTATATCTAGAAGCATGATCAATGAAACTCACATAGTAATTAAAACCACTGAAAGATTTTGTGGGTGCAGGTCCCCACAAATCAGTATGTATCAAGTCAAATAACTCATAATTAGATTTAGAATCAGGGAAAGGGAGCTTATGAAATTTAGACTGTAAGCATAGAACACACAAAGACATGTTTTTATTAACTGAAAAGGGTATATTACAGTGACTGAGAGCTCTCTTAACAACATTAAAGGAAGTATGGCCTAATCTAGAATGCCAAAGTTCCAAACTTGGCTTATTCTTAACTTCTAAGGATTTAACAGCTAGAGGGCCTTTATTGGAGAGTCTCTCTGGTAGATGATGAGGTCTTGATTTGGAATTAACAAGATTGAAGCTGTAGAGTCCATCCTTAACAATCCCTTAGAGTAGTACCATTCCTGTTCCCTGATACTTCACAAGACAAATGTTGGGATGAAATTCAAAGAAAACATGATTGTCCCTAGCAAACTGACTTACACTAATCAGATTTTTTGTTATGTGAGGGACATGAAGTAAGTTTTTAAGGATAAATGAGTGAGGAAAGTGTGCTTCAGAGGATTGAACAATGGAATTACCATAATGATTGATATTCAAACTTGTGCCATTACCAATCTGCACCTTGTCTGTTCCATGATAATCAACTGCTATATTGAGATTCCCAAGGTCATAAGTCACATGGCTGCTAGCTCCTGAGTCAGGGTACCAATTAAAATCTGCAGTAGACTGTGAATCACTGTTTGTGGTGTTAGCCACATTCACATTGTGATTCCCAATAGAGCCTTGAGTGTAGTTTGATCCATAGGAGCTGCTATTGTTGCTGTTGTTTCTGTTGGTTGGGGTGAAATTGAGGTCTATCCTGTAGAAGCACTTATCAACAGTGTGATTGTTGTAGTGACAGATTTGGCACCTTGCTCTTGAGTTGTCATATCCTCTTCCTCTTCCTCTAAAACTGCCTCTACCTCTTCCACCTCGGTTCCCTTAATTGAAGGGACTGTTTCTGCCTCTGCCTCTGCCTCTGCCTCTTGTATTGCCTCTATTTGCTTGACCTTGTGTGGTAAGGTTGATAGAGAAGGCTCCATTTTCATTTGCAGTGTTGCTATAATGTGCTTCTGTGCCTTCAATTAACTCTTTCCCCTGCTGATCCAAGAAGATCACAACAACCTTTGATCTTGTTCAGGTACTCTCTCATTGACATGTTCTCCTTTCTGATTGTTTGAAGCTGAAGCCTGTATTGCAAGATCTTAGCATCATTTTGGCTGGCAAAAGTTTTCTCAAGGCACTCCTAAATTTCTTGAGATGTAGTTAGGCCTACTGTGGTGACCAATATACTCTCAGATAATGAAGACAAGACCCAAGAAGCAAGAAGCTGATCTTGCCTATTCCATAATAAATATGAAGGGTTAGGCAGAGTGGACTCAAGAGATGTTCCTGGTAAAAAGGGATTTGGAGGTTCAGTAGAGCCATTGATGTAGTGCTCTAATACGTATCCTCTTATAGCTGCAAGGATTTTCTGTTTCCAAATAAGGTGGTTTGATTCATTGAGTTTTACACTAATTAATTGGGATTGAAGAGAGACAGGTTGGATAATTTGTGTGGTGGGATTAGAGAAAGCAGCATGTGGCTCAGCTGCCATCTTTTATTTGAAAAGAAAAAGGTAAAAGCTGCAGCAGGGATCCGGATCAGAGCTTTTCAGCTCTGATACCATAAAAGGTATTGTGCTGCAAGCACATTGCTCAAAACAGGTAAAGCTAAAGCCATCCGAGCTATATTAAACATATTCATCTGTTGAGTATGAACTGCATTTGTTAATCAGAAATACAACCTTCACCCTTTCTATATATAGGGTGGCTAAGCACATAAACCTAGGTAAGGGAGTACACGTGTAAAACCATGATTGGATGAGCTGAAAACCTAGGAAACTAACGGTGCAAATAAACGGAGCTAAAAAGACAGCTAATAGGACAACAAGGGCTGCTCTGCTGGATAGTGGTGTGTTCCTGTGCATGCTTGTGCATGGGACTGCTGATCAGCCTAGCCTATCCTTTTACACTCTGTATTAACATATTATAGAATAATAGAGTATATAGCCTCAAACAATGAATCGAATCCAATAATGAAAAAGCAAGAGTTGAAACAATATTTTAGGAATGTGTATTTAAGAAGGCTCTGACCCATCTGCACACAAACAAATAATTATAACCTCTCTTGCACGAGTAACATAAAAAAGGACTTGTGCATCCTCTCTAACGCGTAAATTCTGGCCAGTTGGATCCAGTAAGTCATTAGTCACCTAGTAGCGTGGATATAAGAAAAAATGAATCAAAGAATTCTAAACATATAATTATATAATCAAGCCTGCTAAAATGGAGGTTTGGCACATATAAGTCTACTAAGTAGTAGAATTTCCAACACTTAAATTCGAAGGGCAAATGCATAACGCAGGAGCAACATCCATAGACATTATTGATGGATAAACTGCTCAAGGCATGAAAGATTAAGAAAGAAACTGAAGTCATGAACCGATGTTCGACTTCCTATGGTGCATATATAGTATATGATAACTTCGTACTGACCTCATTGTAGATTTCAACATACGAGACTCTTAGTAAGAATTCCCGACCTAGAGTCTGAAAGAAAATTAACATCAGTCATCGGTACATCTATAAGATTCCCTGTTTTACAAAATAAATAATCAAATCAGCCAAAAATAAGAAAAAGGCATGCATTGTTATTGTCGTATTAGATGAGACCAATAGAGTTGATCTCAAAGCATGATAAAAGATTAAGCAAACTTACATCTTGGATGATGCTGAATACATCCTTTATGGACAATGATATAATGCCAGGAGAAATTTGATCTCCCTGGTAAGACATGTTTTTAAAAAATAGTGAGTCATCAATGTGCATTAAGTTCCGCACATTACAAGATATCTCTAAACTAACTTGAGAGCCTCCCAACAGGGCAAACAAAATCAAATGGTACAAAACATTAAGCATTAACCAGAAGCCAAAATATTATACAAATGCAGAAATAATAATGTTCACGTGTAAATTAATTTGTTATTAAATTTCCAGTTATTACTTTTAGATGTCAAACTATAAGCATCATGAAGTCGATTATAATCACGGATGTTACAACTTTGAAAAAACTTTGACCATTATACTAAATACAAAACATATATACATCCAAAATACTATGACAAACATCTGTATGCTGATAATGGTTGTTAATTTGTTCATGATCTCCTTTCATAAAAACAATAAACGAATCAATAATGACTAGCTATATAATGTGTAGATATACATTTTCTTATAACTTGCTTGTATTTGTTGGAAAATGTGGGCTCAAAATAAATTGCAGCGGAAAAAATATAAACACTCTTGTTTATTAACACACAATTTAATAGTGAACTCTCTTAAACAACTCATACAAAACTCATACTTTACAAATGAAGATTTACATGGATATTTATAGGACTAAACTACATAAATGAAAAGACACAACTAATCATGTAAAGACACAACTAATCATGTAAAGGACACACATGTTCATGAATGGACACTATCTCAAAAGTCACATCCATTCATTTAACCATGAATCTAGCTTATATATATTCTTCAACAGTATTCACTGCATTTTCAGTTTCCCCTGCAACGCACATTTGGGCCGCAACTTGTTTATGATTTCTACTATCATCAAGCCATGGATGGCAAAAAAAGAATAATAATGAAAAAATAAACCAAAAAATAATAATTCAAATCAGATTACCGAATCAGACAGGAGGGCATTGTTGAACTCGAATATAATTTATAGGATTCCATCAAATTGGGCGATGTCGAACACAAGCATTCCTTTATGAAGACAAAAAAATATATCTTACATTGAATACATTAGCAAGGGAATGAATGGAAAATATCTAAATTACATTAGCATTACAGAGCATGTGACCATCAATAAACATCTTATAAATAGGAAAAGGACACACTATACTCTGTATTAACGTATTACTATAGAATAATAGAATATATAGCCTCAAACAATGAATCGAATCAAAATAATGAAAAAGCAAGAGTTGGAACAATACTTTAGGAATGTGTTTTTATGAAGGCCCTATTACATCTGCACACAAACAAATAATTATAACCTCTCTTGCACAAGTAACATAAAAAAGGATGAAAGCAAGTTCAACTATGAAATAAACCAGGCAAAATAAATAAACCTTATTAAACATTTGTTCTCACTAACAGTGTATATTGGTTCGGGTATTATGGTAATTGTTTTGAAGCATCATTATGAGCTCGTTGTTTATAGCTTTGGTGGTGCAGCTATTCGGGGACCGGGGGGAAGAGCAGGCCGACGAGACGCGTGAGCCGTGCTGCATTGCATTGATGGTCGGGTGTAGTTTGATGGGATTCGGGGCAGAGCGGATTATGCCGTTGACCGCGTCGATGTAGCACTACTCAAGGGTGCGCGCAGGTCCATAGGCCCGATCTGGTTGTCCATCACGACTGGATTTGCGGGGAAGAGAAAGGTGCGGAGGCATGGGCCCCCGCTATTTTCGTAGCGGTCGATCTCGTCGAGAAATTTCCGTCTTAGATGTTGGAGGTGATGGTGGCGGAAGGTTTTTGGCGGTGGTGGCGGGCGGCTTCTGGAGGTGGTGACGGGAGAGGTGAAAGGAGATAAGGGATCGGCTTGGTGACGGGAGAGGTGAAAGAAGATAAGAAATTTGTGGACATGAATAGAAATTTAATAATTAAATCAAATTTATAAATATCTAGAACGTATAAATAAAAATACGTTCTGGAAAGTTTATTTTACTAGAAGGTATTTTACATATACGTTCTTAATAATGATTATATCAGAAGGTACTTAAATATACGTTTTGAAAAGTAATTATTCTAGAACGGGTATAAAATATACCTTCTAGAGTATGAAACATACGAGAACGAGTATACAATATACCTTCTAAATGTGGTAGGCTCCAATTTTTCAGAACGTGCATTTTAAAACCCGTTCTAGGATTACGACTTTAATAATGAAAATACCACCGAACAGACATTCTATAAGGTAGCCGAAATAACCATTCTAGAATGTCTGTTCTAGAAAGCTATTTTTGTACTTGTGAAATTTGAGAACCAGACTCAATTATATATATATATATATATATATATATATATATATATATATATATATATATATATATATATATATATATGCACACACACATGATCAGGTTCAAATGTGAATCATGTCTTTATTTGTGAACTTAATGTCAATTATGAGCCTTACATCTAATTAAATGGATGGATAAATTTTTTATATTTTTCCTTATCTGATTAAAAGCATTAGAATTTTATAATAAAATATTGCCTGTGTGTATAATCGATATATTAATAAAGAATCATGATTGTACAATAAAAGCATTTTCATATATGATAAATATATTAATTTACATGTTCGCAAATAAGGAATGATTTTTATTGGAACCCACCCTTATATATAATATAATGATAATAAACGATTAACAGTGATCCCTTGTTTGAGATTAGTTCATTAGCATAGTATTTAAGCCTAAAAATAATGTTTTTGTTCGATTAAACATAAAAGCTCCTTTTGAAATCGACTCGATAATTAAAATGAATAAAATGTGTAAAATGATTAAATTACTTGAATCCAATTCTTAATGCACTAATTCACAAAAGCCCATTACATTTACAACTTGACTCAATTAACAATCAAATAAATTCAAACGCAATTTTAAAAAATTCAGTTACATTCAAACGGGATATTACTATATTCAACTCTGTAAAATTAGAAGGTCTATGGATATAAGAATAATTCTCAGATTCACGATGTTGTTAATCAATGTTACCAACATCAGTTAACAACATCGACCAGAGTAAATTAAATTTATGCAACGGAAATTAAAATATGAGAACACGATTAAACAAATTCAGTTCACAAGTAAATACTTGTGAACTTGGGTGTACAAACCCGAAAACTATATTACTTTCTCTTTAAATTCAATACAAAATATAAAGTAATATATGAAAACTAAATATCAAGAAACTTGATACTAAATACTTGTTGCCGGAATGGCAAGATCTTCTTCGACGGTCACGCAACTTCAAAGATCTTGTTTATCACGAACGTTGGCTCCAAGTAATTCTTCGTATTCTTCTTTTCTTGTGCGTCTTGCGTCGTGCCTTGCGTCTCAAAATCCCGTGCTTAAAGATCGATCCAAGGTCACTTCTTCTCTTGGCTTTGTATTGTCTTAAATAGAAGAGTTCTAAAGTCCTAAACTTGGTAAATACCTAAAAACAAATCCTAATCACAATCTAGGAATAATTAAAGTCTTGTACATAAATTAGGAAACACAATATATTCCTAAATCTAGTTTCCTAACTTATTTTGTGCCCAAGAAAGGCAAACAACTAAATAAGGAATTAATCCCAAGAATAAATTCCTCAACAATCTCCCCCTTTTGCCTTTCTGGACAAAATACCCAAGACGTATGAAAATAATCAAAAGAGTAAAAACTCCCCCTAAATTAGAAACTCCCCCATTATGAAGTAACCATTATTCACATTCACAGCAGCGTCTTCTACATTCTTCTCTCCCTTTTTGTTCTGAAAGCAAAAGGACCTCAACAAACGAGTCCCGAAGCGCATGGTGCTGTGCAACCTGGTTATCAAATAAAGTAATTCGGGCTCGGATAAACGGAGCAGAAAAATAAACCATGTTGGTACTGATGTTGGGAATACCAGAACCAACATCATACATGACACCAGCTCGAAGAGGCGCCTTGGTGCCTAAAGAAGGTAATCAGGTTCTGCTTCACGAAAACACCAATGGGGGATTCGACGCTCGGCAATCAAGCCTTGAAATCCCAATAACAGCTCTTCAGCTTCACTCACCAAGAACCTCGTGGAGATTGGTTCCATGTCTTCAATCTCGACGGCTTGAGACAGAGTCTCATCAGAGCTAGCAGAGTGGTCAGAGGCAAAAGTTGACATTGGTGCACTGGCAGATGGAACATTGTCATAATCGAAGCTTGGAGGAGAGGCAGGATTGTCTGGCGGGGATGTTGGTTTCAGTGTCACAACACCAGAACCAACATCAGCTGACACGGCAGATTTGAACTTCTTCTTTTCTCTCTTTGGGTGGAATTTTCTTATTAGCTAGACGTAAAGTATGTTTTTGGAGCTTTGTTGGGTGATGGTGAATTCGATAATCTGCAAGAGACTGAAAACAACTACAAACAAAAAAATCGAGTGTCACAGGCAGTAGAATTTGGAGAAAGAAAAAGTAAAATTAAGAAAATAACTCCCCCACTCTTTCTCAAAATAAGACACACGATCTCAACTCAACTACTCCATCATCTCAATTTTGGAAATAAAAACCACAAACCCCAACTACAAATTAAAACCGAGATAGAGCTAGATTTTTATAAACCATCACCACAGTTGAACAAAGCCTTTGCAAAGTAATTTTTCACTCGCCAAATTAATCTCTTATTACCTGTCCAACCGTCCGATTACAACTCCACTGAAACACGCGGTTAGCAAGATTCAAAAAGAGGATTAAGAGAATTCAAGATTGACACGAGCACAAACAACAGAACGCACAGCAAGATGGCATCTTCACAAAGTATGAATATCCTACGGGATGCCTAAAAATCATGACCTAAAAGGTTAAAACAGAACACTTTATGATTTCAGTGACTTGATCCAATGTTGCTTTTTATTGCTAACAACATTATAAACCAACATAGTCTCAGGTGAAGTCAATGGAAATTTACCCCTTAACCCAAGTTAATGACTACGTCAAGATCTCTCAAGAAGCTAATATTTAAAGATTGGATCATTTTGTATCCAGATTTTCTTCATCCTTAAAGGGATTTGAATCTTTTAATCTTCAGCAATTGCTGTTAAAAACCTCTTGTTTTTGGACCTGGGAGAAAACCTGTTTCTGCGGATAAATCCCACAATCACCTAATTGAAGAGGTTGGTTCTTTTGCCATTACTTTTATTGCAACACAGGACCTTATTGCACTTTCAATCAAACTCAATGCATTATGATTATGTATGAAAATAAAGATAAAAAAATGCATGCAAAAGTATACAGATGTTGTGACCGATGTTGATAAGAGGTGTCACAACATCACAAACCAACATTGGTTAGACAATGCACATACCGAGATCTCTTCTCAAACGAGAGAAAGTCTCGTAATCTAATGCCTTCGTGAAGATGTCAGCAAGATGATTGACTGTTCCTATATGCTCAAGGCTAACTATCTTCCTCTCAACCAAATCTCGAATAAAGTTGTACCTTATGTCAATGTGTTTGATTCGAGAAAGCTGGACCAGATTTATCAAGATATCAATGGCACTGGAAGTATTACAGAGCACAGTCAATGTTCTTCTATGTAGACCGTAGTCCTCTATCATTTGGTTCATCCACAATAACTGTGTACAAGCACTTGCAGCTACAATATACTCGGCTTTAAGAACATCCTCTACTCGCTTGGGCTCTATTTTAGAAAAATACAAAGATTCTCGAGTTTTAGAACAATTAGTAAACAAGCAAACAAACCTTACCATCTCTTTGAAATTTATTTGTCGCTTTCTTGTAGTTCTTTCATCGAGATCTCCAATGATTTGGCTTATAGGATGATTCTTCTGAATTCTTGAAGGAATGTTTCTCTGATTCAGGTCAATGGGTTCAGCTGGATTCTCCACACTTGGATTAGAATCTGATTTTGCGGCAGCTGGAGTTGATGTTGTTATCCCCGTATCAACATTATTACTAACATCACTCAAATTTCTGGGTTCAGCACCTGCATATCTGTTTTCAATACCTTCACTTTCATCTACAGGAAGTGTGACACTATTTTGAGGATTTTGATCATAAACCAGATCATCCTCCTCAGCAGGTTTAAAACCACTCATCAAATCATCAAACTTGACGTTAACCGACTCAATCATGCAACACGTTCTAAGATTAAACACTCTATATGCATGACTATTTCGAGAGTTTCCCATGAAAACACATTTATCACTCTTTGAAGCAAGATAATTTCTATCATTTAGCACATAACAAATGCACCCAAAAATATAAAAATCACTCAAATTTGGCTTTTTATCCATCAATAATTCATAGGGAGTAACACAAGATCTTGGTCTAAAATACACTCTATTAATTATATGGCATGCAGTGTTCATTGCTTCTGCCCAAAAAGGTTTAGTAACCCCATTTGAAATAAGCATAGTCCTAGACATTTATAAAAGAGATCTATTTTTGCGTTCGACTATCTTATTTTGTTGGGAGGTGATGGGTGAAGAAAATTCATGAGTTATACCAACTTTGGAACAATATTTTGAAAAGGATGCATTATCAAATTCTTTTCCATGATCAGACCTAATCCTACCAATGCTCACACCAAATTGCACACACAACCTTTTTACTAGTTTTTTAAATATTTTGAAAGTCTCACATTTTTCTTTTAAAAACTCTACCCAAGTAAAGCGGGAAAAATCATCTACTTGCACAAGAACATACCTTTTACCACCAAGGCTCTCAACTTCAAGTGGTCCCAAAAGGTTCATATGAAGGAGTTCGAAACAATATGAGGTAGTGAGACTTTGTACTATTGCATGTGGCACCCTAACTTTCTTACCTTTCTGGCATGCCTCGAAAACTGGAATGTTTTTTGTGTTGATCTTAGGTAGTCCGATCACAGCATCCTTTTTGACCAAACTTTCCATCATCTTGTAATTGACATGTCAGAGCTTTTGATGCCACACCTCGACATCACTCAATTGAGACATCTTACAAAATACATCACTATTGATTTGATAGCAATTATCTGAGGTCCTCTAACCAATGAGAATACATGCATTGCCTTCGTCATAAACTTCGCATCTTTCATGAGTGAACTTGACATTGAAACCACCATCGCACAGTTGGCTAATACTTATCAAGTTCTCCGTTAAACCTTTAACCAGCAACACGTTCTCAAGCTTTGCAATACCAGGTACATGAAGGGTTCCTTGTCCAATGATTTGGCCATTTGCACCTCCACCATACTTAATCTTTCCTCCTTGAAACTTGACAATATTCGAGAGGAGATCTTCTGAGCCGGTCATGTGCTTAGAGCATCCACTGTCGAAGTACCAGGCTCCAGGGACGTGGGATTTCATGGAGGTACAGATCATGTTGCACTTGATATCAGTTTTCTTGATCCAAACTTGTTTGAACCTGGTGTTGGTATTGATGTTGGTAACA